>JBBPLR010000026.1:0-127045 GCA_038089915.1 Sutorius australiensis
AGGGATCTCAGGGCAGGGCCAATGGCGTCGATCGTCGTGACAATGGTTGTCATGAAATCATATTTTGCGTCGAATCGAGGCAGGGTTCCAAAATAAGTGGGGGGCGGATCAAGACTATGCCTGACCGGACCAGAGGAGAAGTCGCAACAAGATTCGAAAGATATAGGGATATCGTCATAGTCTACCTGTTGATGTGGAAGCATTGTCAGCAAGGCTGCAGTTCGAAGACGAGCAGACGGACAATGATATCTTTGGGGTTGGAGTTCCCTCGTTTGACAGATCGATCAACCGGGTCGGTCGTCGAACCCGGTTGGTTCAGTTTAGACACGGTAGGGGGGTTCGAAGCAAAGAAACGGGACAAGGAAGAGCAACAGCCATGCCCGTGGTCATCTAACGCTGGGACGAGCATGGGGGTAATAACGGTGGTGTGAAGGGGGAGATTGATGACAGGGACCGTCCCATGGAAAAATGGCGTTCGTTTATCAGCATTTCGGGCGTCTACGCCAATAACGCATCCGTTGTTTCTCGGACACGGAGCAGTACGCGTGATCCGAACTCCGCAAAGATCGGACTTATGTAATCCTCGACTGTAATTCATCACATCGTTCATGTCAAACGCTTACCGTCTGTTCACCGTCAGCGTCGCACACGGACCCCAAGCAGGAGGGTTCTCCTTTGGTACCAGACCCCGTGTCATGCGCTGTACGCCTGACCTGCCAGCTCATGTTTCACGAAAGAAAGTCGTGCGGAGACTCACGCGATGCGACCTCAACTGCACTGTCAGCAGAGGATCGGGGTACATTATTAAGGGACACGTACTTGGATAGAAACTCGGGCGAGCGTGATGTAACCTTGATGGCCAGATAGTAGAGATTGACCCTGGTATGACCGCAGTCCCCCGAGGAGCCGAGCAGTCGCCGTGACGTGTAACCGTGTGCCAACGAACGAGCAAATCAATCGACCCATCATACTTCGCAGCTAACTTGGGTCCGGCGGCCTTGAATGTATTCCGCTGCTACTTCATTTCCTAGGATGTCGGCATTTTTGTATCATAAAGCGTCCGAGCACGCATGGCGGTCGAAAAATAGAAAAAGAACAAAGCTACACCAAAAACAACACGTGGGCCTGGCCGGGAATTGAACCCGGGACCTCCTCGAATTTGGTCAATTCGCAACCCTAACAAGGAATCATACTACTAGACCACCAGGCCGATATCACATCTCAAATAGTATGACCCACTTGAGCCTGTCAACGAGCGAACAGAATTCGACAGAATATTCTCAGAGCCATCACCTGCAACCCATCACACAAGGTGTTCCTGTTTCACATCACCGAGGGTCCGGGGCCCCGTGTCAACGCCATCGAGGGCTTGAGCATCTTCGTAGTTTCGTGTCATGCCTCAGGCTCGAGGTGATTTGGGCAACGTTCCTACAAATTTGGTGCGCTTCTGATGGCATGTATAACAGTCCCGAAGATGTCCAGTCGGAGGTAAACCACATGCGCGTTTGTGGCCGTGCCACGTACGGAGCCTTAGAATTCAACAAGTACAAACAACCAAATCTGTTTCAGTGCGGAATCTCGTCGTAACAGTCATCATCAGCGCTTTCGAGGCGACAGCCCGGCCATTGTCTACGTCGGCGAAAACATGACGTCGGCTATCACTTCTATCCATACAGATAATCTTGGTCAGATCTTTCAAGGGCTCCGTAATTCCAGTCATGAGGCTCGACTTCAGGCTGCAATTGACTTGCGTCGTTATGTGGGTCCCTCACATCATGGGGTTTGACTACGTTGTCCAATTGCTTGTAGGTCGCCACGACAGTAGTTGAAATGCCAAATGACGCAGCAGTGAAGCTGTGGGACGACGACATCAACAAACGGATATTCGACCTCATGCACAGTCAGAACAATGTAGAGAGACTAGGGGGATTGCTAGCGATTGGTGCATCTTTATTCCATTTCACAGCTGGGGCTCTATTGAATCTCGGTCATAGATCACCTTTTGGAGAACGACGGGGAAGACATCGTTGGGTCAAAGCGTTACCTCTACAGATTCTACAACTATGTCAAACAGCTCCTCCCAAACCACGATGTCAACATCATGCTTGCTGCTTCAAAGACGCTAGGGCAGATAGCTGCCATTGGGGGCGTCGACTTTGGAGAAGGCTTCATGGATCTCGAAGTGCCGGCGGCGGTGGAGCTCCTGCAGGGCCCCGAACCACCGCGCTATGCTGGAGTTCTTATCTTGAAGGAGTTGGCTCGCAATAGTGCCAACTACTTTCATTCTCACATCAGCCTCGTTTTCGACAAAATTCTTATCCCGTTGCGTGACTCTCGTGTCATGGTCCGAGAGGGCGCCGCCGAGCTCTTGGCGGCATGTCTGGAGATTGTGGCAAACAGAGAGCGGCAGACGCGGACGACGTATCTCATGAAGATTCTTCAGGATGCTCAGCTCGGTCTGAAAATGGTACAGCCTGAAGTGATTCACGGGTCACTGCTCATGTATCGCGAGTTGCTGCTTCATGGAGACACGGTGAGTGATCACAGCGTCACTCTTGATGGGGAATAGACATGTGATCCGCCTTTCAGTTTATGCGGGAGTCATTTCTAGATACGGCGGAGCAGATCCTTCGTTTCAAGTCGCATAGGGACAGTTTGGTGCGAAAGATGGTCATCACGCTTATCCCAACTCTTGCAGCATATGACACGCAAACGTTTTCTGAGCATTACCTGCATAAATCGATGGGCCATCTCCTCACACAACTCGAAAAACCCAACGAGCGATCTTTCGGTGCGCCTCCTCGCATGATGATTTTGTGGACTTGCTTACTGTATGACAGCATTCATTGCTATCGGACACACTGCCACTGCGGTGGGAAGCGATATGAAGCCTTTTCTCGACTCCATCATGGTTCAAATCAAACTTGGACTTCAGCAAAGAGGGTGCGTTAAGTTCATGATTGTATTGTTATTCCTTACGTCGAGGGCAGGAAGAAGAATGCACCATCGGAAGAACCTATCTTTCAATGTGTCGGGATGTTGGCGTCGGCCGTCGGACCGAACCTGACGAAACTGTTGCATGATCAACTAGACCTGTTTTTTGCATGTGGACTGAGCGAGCCATTGCGACAAGCACTGGTGGCAATTGCTAGGAACATTCCACCTTTACTGAAAACGATTCAAGATCGATTGTTGGACCTATTGTCGGTGATACTAGTTGGGCAACCATACAAGGTGATCGGCGCGCCACCGTTGCTGGTGCGGAGCGACGTCAACTTGTCCGTCGCGAAGACGGGAAAGAGTGCAGAGCTGATCACACTTGCGTTGTCCACGCTCGGTTCGTTTGACTTTAGTGGTAAGACGAGAGAAAGCGTGTTTGCAACCGTCCTGAATACAGCCTAGGACATGTTCTGAACGAGTTTGTTCGGAGTGCAGCGCTACCATACCTGGAGGACGACAATGCAGACGTGCGGCGGGCGGGCGCGCTGACATGCTGCAAATTATTTGTGCGAGACCCGATCTGCTACCAGGCGAGCAGTCACGCGATTGAGATTATCAGCGACGTTCTCGATAAGCTGCTCACTGTCGGTATCGCGGACCCTGGTGAGTACAACATTCCCTTGAGGTGCCACTGTTGTTGAGATGATCTTGCAGACCCGACGATCCGACAGACTGTGCTTTCGTCGCTGCACGAACGTTTCGACAGACATCTTGCACAGGCGGAAAATGTCCGCTCCATTTTCATTTCTCTCAATGACGAGGTCTTCGAAAACCGCGTCACCGCTGTTAGCTTGATTGGCCGCCTCGCGAAGCATAATCCTGCGTATGTCATGCCGTCCCTCCGCAAGGCCCTCATCCAGCTCCTCACCGAGTTGGAGTATTCAACTGTCACGTGGGTATTCCCGCCGTTCCATTACACCCAACTTACTGTCCCCAGACGCAACCGCGAGGACTGCACTCGTCTCCTTACCTTGCTTGTCAGCGCGACTCAGAGACTCATCAAGCCATACGCCCTCCCGATCCTCCGCGTTCTCATCCCCAAGGCCAATGACAGCAATCCAGCCGTTGCTGCGAACGTCTTGATGTGTCTCGGCGAACTTGCCGCAGTGGGGGGCGAAGATGTCGCCCCTCACATTCCGGAGCTAATGCAGGTCATCATCTCCAGACTGCAAGATCCAGCACACGTCAAGAGAGATGCGGCTTTGCGCACCTTGGGACAACTTTGCTCAAGCACAGGTTACGTCATCTCTCCCTTGATTGACTATCCTCAGCTCCTCCCTATTCTCGGAAGGATTTTGAGAGCGGAATCTGGTTCATCTCGCCGCGAGGTCGTCAGGGAGATCGTCAAGGTCCTGGGGATCCTTGGTGCGCTCGATCCTTACAGACGCAAGGTAAGTTGCACCACTGTAGGTGCACGCCTTGCGCTAAAATCTGTGTAGATAAGGCCAGACGAAGATGGAGCCGCCGAAGGGACTCTTCCGGCTGTCAATGCAACTGCCATCATGAGCACCGGCTCTTCGACAGGTTCCGATGACTACTACCAGACTGTAGTTATCACGTCGCTTTTGACTGTTTTGAGAGATCAGTCCATGAGCAACCATCACCATACCGTCATCGAAGCTATTATGAATATTTTCAAGACCCAGGGCTTGAAATGCGTCACATTTCTACCACAGGTATTCATCGCTGAACGAATAACTCAATATCTGGTTGATTTCCCTTTTAGATCATTCCAGCATTTGCCACTGTTGCACGTACATCCACAGCCCGGCTGCAGGAATTCCACCTGCAGCAACTCGCCATCTTGGTTGGCATCATTAAGCAACACGTCCGAAATTACACACCGGAGGTATTCAAGCTGGTGACAGATCTTTGGGAGAATTCTTCCCTCCAACTTCCTATAGTCTCGCTTGTTGAAGCGTTGGGAAAAGCTCTAGACGCCGAGTTTAGGCCATTCCTGCCCACGATCTTACCTCTTCTTCTCAAAGTTTTTGAAGGAGAACTCACGGAGAAGAGAATGACCACGCAAATCAAAATTTTTGATTCGTTCCTCACCTTCGGTGCAAACATTGAAGAATACCTGCATCTCATCATCCCGATAATCGTCAAGGCTGCAGAGAGGTTGGATGCAACGACTATTCTTCGCAAACGAGCTATTCAAACGATGGCTCATCTGTCCCAACGTGTCAATTTCTCGGACCATGCATCACGAATTGTACATCCCCTTGTCCGAGTTCTTGATGGACAGAACAACGAACTTCGGATGGCCGTAATGGACACTCTTTGTGCTATCGTCGTCCAACTCGGTTCGGATTTCGCCATCTTCGTTCCCATGATCAACAAGGTAATCTCCTTTGGTTATCTCAGTTCCAGCGAAGTCTCAAATGTCCGCAGTGCTTGCTCCGTAACCGTATACATCACCCGCGGTATGAAAATCTCATCAATAAGCTCCTGAATGGCGAGCGTTTGCCTCAAGAGTCAGGCATCCATGATTTATTGGAGAACTCGAGAGTTGCAGAAATCTCGGCACCCGCTGAGCCAGCCAAGCTGACCGTAAACCAGCAACATCTGAAACAAGCTTGGGATGTGTCATCTATTTCTACGCGAGAAGATTGGACAGAGTGGATGCACCGTCTCTCTGTGGAGTTCATGAAAGAGTCACCCTCCCATGCCCTCAGAGCATGTATGAGCTTGGTCGAATTCCATCCACCACTTGCAAAGGAGCTCTTCAATGCGGCCTTCATCTCTTGCTGGACTGAGTTATACGATCAGTATCAAGTAGGTGTACTGACGATCCGACGGTGTTTCTGAATCCTAACAGTGTTCTAGGAAGGACTTGTCCGTTCCATCGAAGCTGCGATCACTTCTCCAACTGCACCGTCCGAGTTGATTCACCGACTACTCAGTCTTGCAGAGTTTATGGAACACGAGGAGAAGCCGCTCCCCATAGAACACCGTACCCTTGGGGAATATGCCATGAGGTTCCATGCGTATGCGAAAGCACTCCACTACAAGGAGCTAGAATTTTTCACCGAAACATCGCCGAATATCATCGAGGCACTCATTGGGATCAATACCAAGCTTCAGCAACACGACGCAGCCTGGGGCACGCTCGTCATCGCACGGGAGCAATACGATGTTAGTAAGCACGAGGAGTGGTACGAACGGCTTGGAAGGTGGCAAGAGGCACTGGCCGCGTACGAGAAGAAGGTGGAAGAGGATCCTGATGCACCGGACGTTCAAATTGGGCGGATGAAGTGTTTGCATGCGCTTGGCGAGTGGGACCAGCTCGCAGCCCATGTGGAGGAAAATTGGTCAAATGCGAACCACGAAGACCGTAGGGAAATTGCCCCGATGGCGGCCGCTGCCGCGTGGTCGTTACACGATTGGGATTCGATGGACGACTACATCACAACAATAAGAGGCGATTCGCCAGATCGAGCGTTCTACAAAGCTATCTTGTCCGTCCATCAGAACCAATTCCCCAAAGCACTGCGGGAGATAGGAAAAGCTCGAGACCTGCTAGAACCAGAACTGACGTCTTTCGTTGGCGAAGGCTATGGTCGTTCATACAAGTGAGGGTGTCTTTATCTTGGTCCCAGCGTTTGGGCTGACGTTTCCCAGTACACTGGTCCGCGCGCAGATGCTATCTGAGCTCGAAGAGATCATAATGTACAAGCAATACGCTGACCAACCTGAAAGGCAACAAGCGATGCGGAAGACATGGATGAAGCGGTGCGTGCCACGATCTCTGCTTTGGATAGTTGACTCATATTCGACTAGACTGCAGGGTTGCCAGCCTGACGTTGAGACCTGGCAACGTATCCTGCAAGTCAGAGCACTTGTTCTCAATCCCGAGGACGATCCTGTTATGTGGATCAAATTCGCGAACCTCTGCCGGAAATCGGACCGAATGGCGTTGGCAGAGAAGACGATCAATTCGCTTTTGTCGCCAGAGAGGGTGAGCTGCAGACTTTGAAGGTATTCGGTGCGGTGCAATGATTCGAAATATTAGTTACAGCATCTGCGAGACGATCAGCAACACCTGAAGGCGCCTCCAAACGTCGTTTATGCTCAGTTGAAGTACATGTGGGCGAATGGCGCTCATGAGGACAGCCTGAGTTTCCTTCGCCAGTTTTCCGCAAGCCTAGCGAGGGACCTGCAGGTGGAAACCAAAGAACACTCCCAGCGGCCCGGCGTCACCAAGCACAAGCTCGATGAACTGTCACGCTTGCTCGCGCGGTGTTACTTCAAGCAGGGGCAATGGCAAGTCGAGCTCAAGGAGGACTGGGGAGCAGTGAGTATCTCATATACGCTTGATGTCAACGTTTGACCTTTCGCAAAGCGAAATGTCAAAGATATTTTGCATTCATATTACCTTGCTACGCACTACGATCCCAACTGGTACAAGGCATGGCATACATGGGCCCTTGCAAACTTCGAAGTCATTGGCCACCTAGAGAGTCAGAAGGAAAGCACGGTTACCGATGTGCCGGGCAGCGGTCTGGCTGCTCACATTGTACAGGCAGTTCAAGGTCAGTACCACTGAACTTGGGAATGATACGTCGCCCATCTGGCACATCACAGGTTTCTTCCACTCGATAGCTTTGCGCAATGAGAATGCTCTTCAAGACACCCTGCGGCTCCTGACGCTATGGTTCAAGTTTGGTGCCCATGACGATGTTAGCCAAGCGATGGCAAATGGCTTTTCTGTCGTTGAAGTTGACACGTGGTTAGAGGTCATACCACAAGTGAGTGTTGTATGATCAATTTTGGTTTCTCGACTGATAGCGTGTATCAAGATCATTGCACGCATCCAAACTCCAAGCGGGAACGTCAGACGCAACATAAACAATTTGCTGACTGAAGTTGGGAAGCATCATCCACAAGCTCTGATATATCCCCTTACTGTGGCCTCGAAATCTTCTAGTATCTCCCGAAAGACTGCGGCTCTTAATATCATGGACAGAATGAGGGAACATTCACCCGTCATTGTTGAACAAGTGCGTTTACTCGTTTCAGAGGGCGATAAGTTGTTCATGACACTCGATAGGCTCTCGTGGTCAGTCACGAGCTCATTCGTGTCGCTATATTGTGGCACGAGATGTGGCACGAAGGTCTCGAAGAGGCATCGAGATTGTTCTTCAATGATAAGAACCCGGAAGGTATGATTGCTACTCTGGAGCCGCTCCACGAGTTATTGGAAGCAGTAGGTGCAACGTAGATCGTGTTCCGAAGAGACCCAATGACTATCTTTTAGGGCCCGACTACCATCCGTGAGACGTCATTCGCTCAGGCGTTCGGTAGGGACTTGCATGAAGCTCGTGAAGCCTGTCGCCGTTACCGGGCGTACGGCGAGATGTCAGAACTGAATAAAGCTTGGGACATCTATTACGGAGTACGACGATCGAATGTGACTGCAATTTGATGCTAACTCGGTCTGAAAATTAGGTGTTTAGGAAAGTGGAAAAGCAATTGCCTCAACTCACCACACTTGATTTGCAATACGTATCTCTTCAGCTGCTCAAGGCACGAAACCTGGAGCTTGCTGTGCCTGGTATGCTTCGGTAAATGTTGATGCGGCATGCTTTGACCTTCTATAGGTACCTACCAGAGCGGTAAACCTGTGATTAAGATCGCAAGCTTCGCCACGAAACTGACAGTTATTGCATCCAAACAACGCCCAAGGCGTCTATCACTGAAGGGTGATGACGGCAAGGACTATCTTTACTGTCTGAAAGGTAAGTTCCTCGTCAGTTATTGATCCCCACGCACCCATTGGCGAATTCAGGCCACGAGGATTTGCGTCAAGACGAACGTGTCATGCAACTCTTCAGCCTTGTAAATACCCTCCTTTCGGTGGACACCAACAGCTTCAAGAGGCGCTTGCATATCCAACGATACGCTGTCATTCCGTTGGCACCCAACGCTGGTCTAATGGGATGGGTCAAAGATAGTGATACCCTCCATGTGCTTGTTCGCGACTACCGTGATTCTCGCAAGGTCCTGCTCAACATTGAATACCGATTGATGCTCCAGGTATGAGATGTCGTGTGTATGGTCTTTGTAAACTGATCTCCATGTTCTAGATGGCACCCGATTACGAAAACCTGACACTCCTCCAAAAAGTGGAAGTATTCGAATATGCTCTCGAAAACACCACGGGGCAAGACCTGTACCGAGTGTTATGGTTGAAGAGCGATAATTCTGAACATTGGCTGGAAAGACGTGCCACGTATACTCGATCCCTTGCCGTCAACAGCATGGTTGGCCATATTCTTGGTTTGGGAGATCGTCACCCCTCCAATCTCCTCCTCGAGAGGAGCACGGGAAAAGTTGTTCACATTGATTTCGGTGATTGTTTTGAGGTTGCAATGCACCGAGAAAAGTTCCCGGAGAAGATACCCTTTCGTCTCACAAGGATGCTGACACATGCCATGGAGGCAGGTCTTCAACACTTTGTATTTCAGGTTGTCTGATATTGGTCTCTAGATTAGCGGGATTGAGGGAAGCTTTCGACACACGTGCGAAATCACCATGTCTGTGCTTCGCGCGAACAAGGAGTCACTCATGGCGGTACTCGAGGCTTTCGTCTACGACCCGCTCATCAACTGGCGACTGATGCAAGCTGACGTTGACACCAGGAGGCAAGAAGGTAGTACGAACCAGATTGTCATAACAACAGGCTCTTTATGACTCTTTCCTCCCAGATGTTGACACCGACCCAGGAAGGGCAGCCGAGCTTGCAAAGGTTGCAGCGTATCCCCAAGCCCCGACCCGAAAACTCCGTGCCGATGAAAACGACATTTTCAATGGTACTTAGTGCCCTTCTTGTTTCTTTCGCAGATGGTTGCTGACGCATCTCAGATGCCATCGGAGAGCCAGGAGCGAGACAAGAAGTTAGGAATGAGCGGGCCTTGCTCGTATACAACCGCGTACAACACAAGCTCACAGGTGCGTCACTGGCGAATTACGTCGTCCAAAACCAACCCGCATGGTCTCACAGGGAAAGACTTTAATCCTGACGTTGTCCTCACCGTCCCGGCCCAAGTGGATAAACTCATCCTCCAGGCCACCTCACTGGAAAATCTTTGCCAGTGTTTTTCTGGATGGTATGCCTTTCGATCTTGCCAGCCTGTTGACGCCTAACACCTTCCTAGGTGCGCATTCTGGTAGCATACATATCTCTATTGATTATCCGCTGTATACTTCGCTACTCGTAGTGCTTCAGCCCTGTAACATACATTCATGTTCATAGATAGCGCATATTCCACATGCGATTTGTGCCTAATTTGGAGAGAACTTTCGAGCGAGCTGTAACTTAGTCATACTACAAGCCCGTCCATGTAACTTGTGCTCTCATTACACTTTTTTGAAACTACCACAACAACTGTATCGGATCAACATGCCGCGAGGGGTCCCAAACCCAAAGAAGGATGACTTCGGCATGCGTTACACGTCGATGCATGTACCTTTGGCGTACGTTGGGTGGCTTACGGGTGGGACGGGACTGATGAGTACGTTCAGGCCGAACCCCAAGCACATGGGCACATCCTATCTCAAATCAGAGTCGCAGACCCTCTGGGCCCGTAATGCAGCTCGAAAACAGAAAATGTTGGCCGAGGATACACCTACGCCCCATGACCAAAGGTATACATTCATTCACAGTATACCGCGCCAGCATTCTGTGATAAACTCTGAGCAACCAGCACAGACGTGGCTCACAAGTTGTCGTCATCCATCCGGGTTCGAGGTGGCTCCGTATTGGCAGAGCCTCCGACGTCACGCCTGTTGCCATCCCAAACGTCATTGCGAGGAAATGCAAGGCAACCGTTCCAGAAGCTGAATACATAGAGAAAATCAGTCGTCCACGGAAAGGACACAACGTGCTATCAATGGTTTCTGGTGGAGATGAATATACAGTTCCGCCGCCTTCTGATGACCCCGTAGGTAACGTTTATGCTGGGGTTTCTAACTAGCGTGGCTCAAGCTTCATAGTTTGAAGTCAAATTAGCATCCATCACAGTTTCGCTTCGAGAGAGGATGCGGTTCTACAAGCTTCGTGTTACACCAAACGCGACCAGTATCGCATCGACTTTCAATGAACAGTTTAAACCAGAGATCATCCCTGAGCACAATGACCCTTTCCGGGTAGATTGGATTCGCGAACCATCGTCTGACGATGCTTATCTAGTCGGGGATAAAGTACACTTTTTCATTACCGCCTCCATACATCCTTGACCTTTTTCTTTCGCGATCTAGGCCTTGCGGGTCTCGAACCCTCAAGCCTTGAATTATGCTGTCCGATGGCCGATTCATGGACAGAATTTCAATAACAAAGACTATCCTTCTGTCCGCATGATCCTAGACGACATCGAGGCTATCATCAGTAACGTCCTCGAGGAAAAACTAGACATCAAAAGTCGCGACTTCAAGGTTGGTGGGCGATGGTCGTCCGAAACTGCATAATGTGTCATGCCCCTCTCCTATAGAACTATTCTGTCATGCTGGTTATTCCGGATTTCTACGATCGGGTGTACGTCCGGGAATTTGTCAACATTCTCCTGGCGTCGCTGGGATTCAAGCAAATTTGCGTGCAACAGGTAAGCCATAATTCCTTGTTAGCATCAACATGCCAGACGCCAACTCGATTTTGATTCAGGAATCCCTCGCAGCAACATATGGAGCCGGGATAAGCCATGCATGTGTTGTTGATATCGGAGCTGCCAAAACAAGTATAGCTTGCGTCGATGAGGGCCTGGTCATTTCTGATTCAAGGTAGTACCCATCAGGGTTCCTAGTGTCCGGTCTGATGGCGCCTCAAGGATGTCGCTAAATATGGGCGGCAATGACATTACAGAATTTCTCTATGTTCTGCTCGAAAGAATTAACTTCCCCTACCGAGACATCAACTTGGCTCGCTGGCATGACTGGTTAGTAATGGAAGATCTCAAGTCGCGTTTATGTACGTTGGCAGAGGTGTGTGCTTTAATTGATTTCACTACGTATTTAATAAAAAGGTTTACGGCAGGGGGAGGTAGCCTTGAACTTGTACGGTTTTGTCGTACGACGGTACGGTCACCCCACGGAGAAATATGGTCTTCGCGCCTACGACGAGATCATCCTCGCTCCTATGGTCTGAATGTGTGGCCATACTCCTTCGTGTGCTAACCTCTCACTTTTAGTGTGTATTTGAGCCCCGTGTGGTCGAGTTCGACCGTAAGCGCGTGGGTCTTCGACCCGTATCAAGTACGGACGTCACGGAAGAGATCGTTGAAAACCAGGCCGACCATGTCGTAAGTCACGATGCACGCGTCTTGTATGCGACGCCCTTCATCGTAAATCGAAGACACAGGCAATGATTATCTCTACTCAACACTTGCTCCCATCTCCCCCTTCCGCCACAGATGGGTCCACAGCGAAAATCACGTCCGCTGTTCCATCGCAAGGAGGTCAGCAGTTCAGCTGTACTCACAAGTTGCAATAACTTAACATGTCTCGTAGGGAGCCCAGCCAACCCTACCGAAAATGATGCGAAGGTTGAACAACAGGAAGCGTCACTACCTTCCACTGCGGACCCAACGCCCCCACCGACGGCAGTGGAGCCAACTGACGGCGACGCAACGATGGCCATAGAGGGCGAGCGGGAGGATAAAACACCTCACGCTAATCCTGCAGCCCAGCCTGGCTCACAAATACCGGCTCAATCTGGTCCGTCTGCCAGCAACTTCCCTGGTGGTCTGCCCATCGATGTTTGTCTGGAAGCGAGTAAGCTTCCGTTGGACGTAGCCATTTTCAACAGCGCGCGAGCGTGCGGGGGTGACGATAAAATACGCAAGTATCTTCAAGCGGTTCTGGTTATCGGTGGAGGAGCACAAATTCCTGGCATGGCACATGCTCTCGAGAGCAGGTAAGCGACGCTTTTTAAATCGACGATTTGCCGTCTAATCGCCCGGCTGCGTAAAGGCTCCAGGCCATTGCCACTCCGTTAGTTCCCAACATGGAGAAGGTACAGATCATACCACCGCCAAAAGATGTGGATCCCAAGGTGCTTGCATGGAAAGGTGCCGCTGTGCTCGGCAAGATGGACTCTGTCGGAGACCTGTGGCTTACTCTGGCGGATTGGGTAGGTTGTCGTTTTCTGATTTGTCCACGTTGCCCTGAGGGATCACGCCACAGGACGTGTTGGGAATGAGAGGCCTGAAAGAGCGTTGTTTCTACCTCTAGCACACCACGTGAAGCTGTCAAAGGCTGTGAACAGCTTTGCATGCGGCCCACTTGGTCATCCAAAGAATGTGATGGTGATTACGCGGGTTTGATCGGTGTAGTAGGATTAATGCGAAATACATGCCGAGTACGGGAGATGCTTCTGGTAGCTTGTGAAAGCGAAGTGGACTGAACCAACGAGTGTGTCCGTAGCGATGTTATTCGGCTCACCACACTTACGAAAAGCATATATATCTGGCATAGTCCATGCTTCGGAAAACGGTACTAGCTACACCTCCAGATGATTCTTGATTTGAACAAAGTCTACAGGCTTCAACGTGTTCCATTGTGAAGCAAGGGATGTCATTTCAGTCCTCCCCGTCCTATCGGCGCGGAAAAAAAAAGACAATGACGGGTCAGACGAAAAACAGTGCAACTCTCGAATGTGAGGATGACACGTACATGTCCCGTTTGATCCATTCCCGTCTGATGTGACCATCCTCGTTCCAGTCAGACAATGGTGTGGAAGCAGAAGCAGAAGAACCGGAGAGCCCGTGAGAGATGGTGTCAATCAAACCCCGAATTGCGATGTCAGCGGTCCGATTTGGGGTGAATGGGAAAGAAGAAGCGGGTCGTGGTGCCCGCTCTGGCGTGTAGGGTAGAGCGCTCCTACACGAGGGGCAATCGACGGCTTCATGCCAACTACCACATGCTTTGTGCAGACGGGAGAAAAACCACTTCAAAATGCAAGTGGCACAGAAGGAGTGACCGCAATGGTGCGGAATCAACGCGTATGGGCATGCCCTGATGGGTATCAAAGTACAAGAGCCATGAGGGGGGCTGGGAAAGGGGTATTAAAACGTACATGATTTCAAAGCACCTGTGCACCAGACGGAGATGCTCTCGGTTACGACAGCGGGATTTGTGAGGAATGGAACTTACAAGGGACAGGTAAAGTAATCTTCCAGATGCTTTAGGTTTGATTGGCTAGAATTAATCATGTGCTCCTTAACTTGGGCAGCCAGTTCCTGTTTGGCTTGAAGGGCCATGTTCAATTGTTCCTCCAGCTCTTTCATCTGAGAGGATCCCTGGCGACACGCTGCGATGCTAGTGGGGCCAGACGATCCTTCAGATACCGCACTTTTGCGGACTCCTGCACGCCACGCCGCCCGCTTGACCTGAACCTCGATCTGTCCACACTGCCTGCGCGATTTCGAATCGTGGGACTGCCCCTTAACTAGCGCTGGCGCTGACGACCTCTTGCGTTTCTCGATCCCACGACGCACGCTTAGTGTATTCGGCTCAAGCAGCAACGCTGTAATGGGTGTGATTAGGGATTCAGAACGAGTAGGACGAGCCCGGTAGTACAGACGTGGTTGTGACGACGAGCGTCGCCTGTCACGGTCGTTCCGCAGTCGCGCAGACCGACGTACGGTGGTGAACGCCATACTCCTCGTCAACCGACGGGATGGTTCTTGCGTTGTGCTCGACTCCATGAGGGCCAAGTTCGACCGTGGCCTCTTCACCGTCTGATCGAACCGCATTTGGAAGGTACTGTAGTCGTCTCACGTGGGAAATCCGACGATGGAGCGCCTGCCGTTGGGCACGAGTAGACTCGTAATAAAGGCTTATTGAATGGACTAAAATTACAGACTTTACGTCCTGGTAGCAAGGCTGATTACTACTTTGCTTTGATTGATTCAAATGCCATGCGGATGCCTTTCACGCTGATGGCAATCAACCATCGAGGGGACCGTCATCGAGTCTCGACGACCTAGACCATGTGATACTGACAGGTGTTGGACGTGTGGTGCCCCTGGACGTTCAGGCCCAGGGACCCAAGTCTCATTTCCCAAAAACCACCGAAGGTGATGCCTGGACTGAGCGTGATCGAGCTCGATCCCGCCCCGTCTCGGAGTAGTACCGCGCACGACAAAGCATAGGATACGTACCCTCGGTCGAAACAGTCCCCGCCGGGTGGGTAGCTACCACGGTCGTCATCACTTGTCGTCTCGAAAGCTTTTGGGCGCGAGCGGCCTTTCAATGAGATGAACGATTCAAAACAAGTACCTACTTATATCAGCGGAACGCCTTCTGCTATCGTCCAAATCTCCGTTATTTTCGCCGACTCTCACGCATTTTCCTTTCTGAGATGCTTCGTGAGATGGAGCTCCGAAACCTTCTGTGGAACCACAGCCCAGTTGTGTGACAGGAAACACGAGATATTTTTTCTGGGTCAACTTACTGTGTTACATCATCGACACGTACGATCGCTTATGAGCATCGCAACTTGACTCGGAAAACCTGATAAGCATCGATCCCCCTGACACTCGTCAACTTCTTGCTCGAGGTGACAGCACGTCTTTCCTTGTGGCGGCCGTGTGGTTATTGTGTCCAGCGACGCATATTCCCCAGCATCTAGGATATGGTGCCGTACGTCTTTGAACTCGACATGGTCCAACCTAGCTCCATCTGGATGCCTTGGTAAGTTCCGCGATGACAACTTTGGTCTTTGTTATCGTCGCTCGAGTGCTATGGACACGAGCACCGCAGGGTTCCAAATGTCACAGCTGATCCTCGCTGGTGGTCGTGATATGCACACCATATTTCACCGGTCGCATACCCCTGGCAATCTACTTGAAAACCGGTGTCCTAGTTTCCAAGGGAAAACAGGTCCTTGAATTGAGGTGGTGAGCGGCAACCCTGTGATTACGCCGATGCACCAGTCATGCGTTATGTATTTCCGACTTTGCAGGCCGATCGGAAGAGAAGGTGGGATACGATCAAATGAACGATCTACGCCCTGACAAAGCTTTGTTGTTCCCTGTGGCACGCTTAGACGTGGCCTCTGAAGGTTTCAAACAACCTTGTATTCGTGTTGCGAGGCGCACTGGAATTTAAAACAAGTAAAAAAAGGTTTCGTATCTAGTAAAGGCAAGTAGAATGGCTTGATGTAATTGTACGATATGAATCGAAGCAGTGTTTTCGACGTCAAAAACATTGAAACGCGAGGTTGGATGACACTGCAATCCCGGATGACGGATACGCAGTTTTGATCGGCTACCAGCTGAGGACGTACACCGCCACGGTGACACCGGAAGTCGCTACCGCAGTGGGATGGTCACTTGGGCACGATGCGAGGTCTCCAAGATCCGAGCGGTTGAACACTGAGCCTCGAGACCGTTCGATAGCCTAACGAGAGAGTGATCTGACATGAGGTCCGTCAAGGATAGGCGGGAAGTGGGAGAGAAAGGGACCGGAAGCGAACCTGAGGCGATCTTGGAAAGAGGCCGCAGATACGCGAAGACCAATGAGACAAAGGGAATGCGGTTCCGAGAGAGAGAAATGGGTAGAATAACGTGCGAACGGTGAGGAGAACAGAAGCATAGACTTTTTGATGGCGTTGGCCAAAGCTGTGAGGGTACCGTTGGGAAACGTTGGCGGAGGGGTCTCGGCAATGATTCAAATAAAATTAAACGTCGGGAACATTTCACGTCAAAAAATGGATGAAATCTGGCCAAAAATCGTGCCAAACGTCATGAGAGAAGTCCAGAAATGGCGATCCTAACCCGACAGAGAGGGTTCTATTTGAAATAAGAAGCCGTGACGAGAAAACGTTATTCGGATCTGCAGATTTCGAGCCCAGTTGATTGCCAAGAAAAGAAGGTGTGATTCAGTCACGGGGGTCACGGAGGGAATTGTATTTTTATTTTATTTTTTGGACATGATCTTTTGGAGCGTCCAAGTCTTGCCACCGTCGGAGCGCGACAACAACGATCATCCCGGGGGGGCTCTGTACGAGCCGCTGCTCCACCGCTCCTATGCCAACTGGGCGCACACAGTCAACTAGCATGCGACGACGGGAAGTCTTCGATCCCCGACTTTGGGTGTGGAGCGCGCGGACACCGAGATACTTGACCCGCGTGGTTCGTCACGTACGTACCAACTTGACCGTAAATAAACGTCGACAGACCTCCCTCGAATCGAACCGATCATTCAATCTCGTCAACAAGCTTCGTCATCTCCCTTCTTTCTCTTTTCATTCCGTAGCCGTGATCCATTACTTTCAAAGTCGGCTCTCGTATCCCGCCAAGATCCCTCCCTTCCTCAGATCTCCCCATGCAAACACAAGTTCTCGTACAACACCCTCCCCTCCTCACCCTCGCCCACCAAACTTTTTCTTCCTCCTTCTCTCGTGCCATCCACCACCATCCTCTCTCCGATCATTCTCACCTCCTTCACCGTACCCTGGATAAACAACCCTTCTCCGAAGCCCAACCGGGCCCGAGCTACTCTCCTGCCCTGCATCTTCTCCTCGATAATCTTCCTCGTTCCGGTCCCCGCGATCATGCACTACAGCAAATTTCCTTTTCAGTTTCAAACCCATCCCACCCAACACCTGAGTTTCCACCTTCCCATCCCCGCACCCTGTCGCCCACAGACCCTAGTTCGCATCCCGGCGCGGAAACGCGACCCTCGGCTCGCATCTCTCCTTCTCCATCACCACCGCATGGTCCTACTTCGCTAGTTCAACCCCCTTATAGTGCACCACATCATCTCAATCAATTTCCCTCATCGGCAAATTCCCTCACTCCCAATATGGATCGTTACTCAATCGCAAACCTTGCAGACCGCTATTTACGGGGTACCGATAAATACTCCCATAATCAGAATCCCCTCCTAGACCAACGCCGCATGTCCGAACCGGCCATGCGTGGTAGCGCAGCAAGCGGTTACTCACCTAATACACCCGATATCCTTAACGCCCGATATCCTCAGCCTCAACACCAGTACTCGTACGCGTCTCCGCGATCGTACGCTGCCCTCCCCACCTCTTCCCTCCATCGCCCTTCAGAGTCCCGGCCTATTTGTGCCCCGTCGTGGAGAGAAGACCATCAACTTCCGTTACGTCCCTACGATTCCGTCGAGTTAGAAGAACGGCTGTCTCCCTTCAACCCCACGTTTTCTGGTGGAGAGAGCCCACCTCCTATGGGTATGTCAACGGCGATGTTTGGGTCTCCCCATGAGGACTATGGTCCATCCCCTCCAGGCACTGGCACATCCACTTCATCCAATGCTCCCGCCACATACCAGCAACCCCATATAACCGGTGGATCAAGTTCTCCCTCGAATAGGACTAGTAGCAAGCAATATTCCTTTGTTTCCTTGCCAGGAAATGCCGTGAAGAAACGACCGCGACGGCGTTACGACGAGATCGAACGCCTGTACCAGTGCTCTTGGCCGGACTGTACCAAGGCATACGGCACCCTAAACCACCTTAATGCGCATATCACAATGCAGAAGCATGGCACGAAGCGCAGTCCTAATGGTAAGCTCCTTTTTTGCCCTCTTCAGGCCATCTTAGAACCCATCTCTATACCATACTGACGAACGGGTGCCTTTAGAATTCAAGGAACTTCGCAAACAATGGCGTAAAGCGAAAAAGGAAGAGGCAGAAGCGAGGGCGCTTGACGAGGCACGCCATGAGTCCCAACATCCTCCACAACATTTTACCTCTCGTCACGCCATGCCGGATACAGAGTATCAAGCCCACAGTGCCCGTTCCTCCTTTGATTACGCCCACCACACCGAACGCCCAGTACAGCCTATTGGACATTTGGACGATTTTCACGACGACCTTGCCCTTCAGCAAGGTGTCCACCCTCACAGACCACAACGATACGCTCCGTTTGCTTCCCCGCATCCCCAACAGAGCGGGATACATTATCCACATCTTCATGCACAAGGTGCTAATACATCCAACATCCCAATGGATCGCCTACCTACGAATAGTACGCTCTTGGCGCCGCTACCGGATTATGGACCATCTTCGATGAGTGGTTCCCCTGGTTTCAGCCCATACGACTCGTACGATCTATATCGTGATGACAGCCGTCCAAGGCCAAGTCACGGAAGCACCGGGAGCCACAGCGACAGAGGGCGAACACGTTCCAGCCACGTCAACCTGGGCACTGGTCATCATCATGATCGTCCATAGCATCGACATTGTTAATGACGTGTCAACTTCCTTTTCTTCCCTCCCTTTCGTTCTTGCCCGCGTTATCCACTGCAGTTTACACCACCATGACTATCTGCGAGAAAGAACATCGTTCTGTTCTGAGTGGTCAGGATTCATCTTCGTGAACATAGCCTGGGCCAAACTCGACTCATAACGATCACATTCATCTCTACGCTACGAGCACCATAGGTAGCTTTGTCTTTTTTACGTGGACGTATTTTATTGCCTTTATGTTCATCCCAGATTTTAATGTCGAGTCATTTCGCTACCGATCACGAGCTCGCAAGGCAGGGTTTCTTCGGCATAATCTACAAGGGTATGGATGAGGACGCGTTTTGGATGCGACTTGGGGTCATTTCACGACTTTTTGGAGAGAGCTTTTGTGGTCTGTTCGTGGGCGCAGCCGAATTCGACCCCTGGACCTGCTCAAGATGACCAGTCAGTACGTGACTTCCATTAACACGATGCTTTCCTTCTTGCAGAGTTAATATCCGCTGCTACGTAGCTAGGACCTGGCACAGCAAATTGCAAGTACACCGTGTGCCCAGAGCGGTCATCCCAGCCACTACAGTCTTGTCGCGACCGGAGTGTGTTCACAGTCAACCAACGAAATCCCACATGCTTCCGTCGGTAATAGTGCAATGTGAGTATCGAACATCCAAGGCACACACGAACATTGATCGGGCATACTTTGTTTGTGGGTTGATACAATAGCTTTGCTTCCGTGCGGCCTGGATCAATAATTGGACATGGGTGCTGCACTGCCAGGGGGTGGCCTAGCTGGTCACACCAGCTCATTCCATGCGGAGAATCAAGGACGCATGCCCTGTGAAGAAGACGGTACTTGGCACATGTTGCTCAGCCCAAAGTGCTCAAATATTACCGTGAGCCCACGACCATTCGCCCCGACCCGAGTAATGTCAGCTGTGTACCCGACGACGAGATACAAAGAGATGCTTGATCCAGGCGGGATGCACAGGCTCTGACCGCGCCACCCACTCTCACGAGGTCCTTCCACTGCCGTCCTAGTACTTCAACTGTACGTGATGGATGCAAGGATTCTGTAACTTGCTCGAATACCGCCAGTTGATATACCCTCAAGGACTACGTGTCGGATTTCAGAAGTAGACATTGCATTCCGTGCTCCTCCTGCTCAGCAACAAAGCCAGCACTATTTCATCGATAGTGGAGTTCCCACGGATTTGTATCTCCCCCTAAGCGTCGAGTTCCCTCGTGTTTATGCCATATGTGTACACCTTCTGGGCTGCGAAAGATAAATTTACGAAGCATGATCATGTGCTCCCTCTAGCCGGGTGACACCGTGGCAAGGCTGCCGGCGTAAATAGTATACACGAGAGCGGGAGTCTCGCATTACCGATAAGAATACTGACTAAATTTCTGGTTCTTTTTTGCGAATGGCGAGGCGGTCGAACGGTATATTCTACAATTCTTACGGCACTCGATCACATATCTCTCAACGTCCAAACGCACAGTCTGGTGTGGTACACGCCCGTCGGGTACGAGTCCATGTGTGTGACTGGGACGCATTACGCCTTGCATGATTCCGTAGCGACGGGCTGCCGAGCAGCGCTTTGTGGCGTTTCGAGGAGGACATCGAAGCGCGCGTCACCATTGACAATAAATAGCGAGCAGCTTCTCGGCTTCCTATGTCGGGATCTGTTTATCGTGGGAACGATGCATGATTTACTGGGTAGAATGAAGGACTCCGTTTTGTGTGCCACACCATGCGGTCTCACGCCCCTGACGTGGATCGCCTCTGCACCAGAGACCCTTGGACGGCTGCGGACCTGCCGAGGAAATAAACCACGAGGAAATGAGTTTGAACTCACTTTTCCGGGTGGTTTTTCGAGAGATTTGCGCCATGAGTACTTGAGAAACGGGGTAAAAACACATTCATCCCAACCCTATAGTCATGGCTGTGGCGGAAAGAATATAATCTTATCTTCCGGCATCACGTGGATCTGTTACTCCAATCGGGAGCCAATAAAATGCACGAAGCAGCGGCAGCCTATTTTCGAACAAGACTCACGAATATGGTGGCATCAATATACCTCGTTTCGTGGTTTTCCACGGGTGTACCTGTCCCCCGTTCTTCGAGCTTCAAACATAAAATTTGTGGCTCGAGAAAGACCTTCTTTTTGTGGAGGCGAGTCAGGCGACGGTTACTTGTGCCGATACACATGGCTGTACGGCGACCCGGACGATTGGTAGAACAGAGACAAAAGAAAAATCAGAGCGGGGAAATGTAAGCGACCCGGGGCAATCCGGCAGGTGGCTTATCAATAGACGCCTAGAGTCATCGCTTATGCGGCCATGCAGCGCCTGGGTGGTACAAGGCGCCAGTGGTGGGACGTTTACGTCAAGTAATTTAATAATTAGCAGTCTGTTTCAATCGTTCTCGTCAGGGAAGTGATATACGTACGTGAAAAGAGATAGTTTAGCCCGCGCGTTAGACTCTGGGGCATCGAAACACATGCTGCTTACCGAACTGCGCTCAATTAGCGGCGTGACAGTAAACACGCCAAGATTTTTATACAGGCCGAACTAGCTTTCTGGGCAATGTTGTGATGCGTACGAGCCTGTGAATGATACCACAGCGCAACGTTGAAACGTCATGCGAGTTCAGCATCAACGAATACAAAAAAAAAAAACTTGATTCGGGTCCAACAAGGAGCATAATTGTGTACGCTTCCATTCATGTGGCTATGCTGATCTTGTCCCAAATCCGATAGGGTTCGCAGTAGTGACTGCGGGTCTCTGTACATACGTTCGTCTCGCTCCCTACCATCGCCTGCGAACCATGTTCGAGCTTGAAGATATCCCCGTAGAAGTGTTGCTGGACAACTTGCTACCGTCCCTCCCTGTTGCGGATCTTCTCCGTCTTGGTCGCACTAATCGCTTTTTCGCCTCCGTCTGCAATGATGACACATTTTGGAAGAGAAAGCTGCAACAGGATTTCAACTTTTCAGGAGAAGGCACTGCCCGTTCCACCGGCTGGAAATTTATCTATCAGGGCTTGACCCGCCCGCGTACCTACCTGTGGGGGTAAGGTTGCCCTGATTACTGTCATCCACGACCAGATCTGTTAACTTCCCCGCCATCTTCATACCAGGGAATCATCCAACGGAAGGCTGGGAGGGATACCATTGCAACCGCCCAACACCCGGGATGTACCCTTTCCAGTCGGGCTTCGGTTCGGTAGCGGTGTTCGTATCGTGCACATAGCCGCAGCCGGAATGTAGGTCGACTCGTGTTCCTCGAAAGAAAATATTTTTTAGATCGCTTTTCAGGTGCTTCTTTGCTCTCGATTCAAAGGGGAATATATATGCATGGGGTAGGATATCCATTTCCATCTCCGAATCCCTATTCTGTTATTCATATTACCAACTTGAAGGCACGTTGAACGGCCTCGACCATGCCCTCCAAGGGGACGGTTTTTCCGCACCAGGCAAACCCGCACACATGCCAATGAAACTTAATTTGCCTGCTTCAATGCGTGCTATTAGGCAAGCAGCCGGGTGTCCATAACTTGATCGTTCTCACACGCCCTGCTGACAGCTGCGGAAGGCTACACGCTACCAGCATCGACGACAAGTCAAATGTTTGGAATTTCCTGAGCTTTGGTCGTCCATTCCGATTAGTGACCCCGCTCTTGGACGGCGCCACCACAGACTCGACCCCACTACAGATAGAGTCTGGGTGGAGTTTCTCTTCGGTTCTCACCAAGGGCGGTGATGTTTTTGTTTGGTGGCCGCTGCATGGAGACATGAGGCGACTTATCGACGCTCGCAATGAATCCATGGATCAGGAAGGGTTATATGCCCGTCCGACGGAGGCTGGGATAATCCCGTGTGCCCACTGGGAGCTGCGTCAGGATCCTCACAAACTTCCCGAGCTCCCTCGCTTGCCTGAGCTGGACGACGCCATTGCTGAAGACGCGGGTGTTTACCTCGTGAAGATCGCTGCCCTGGAAAGCCACCTTATTGGCCTGACGAACCACGGCCACGTCGTCAAGATACTGGTCCAAACAGCCGATACGGCCAGACTGGAAGGGTGGGCATATGTGTGTCGCTCTCAGACTTGAAAATATTTTTAATACTGATTGACATTCCTAAGCTACCTCAATTTTCGGAGTCGGAAAAAATCAAGCAACATCTCGCCTCCGCTTCTTCGGACTTGTCATTGGGCGATATACGCATTACCCATGTGAGTTGAAGGAAAACCTATCGTCGTGACGCGTTGGACTGACAAGTGGTAGATTAGCGCACAGTATGAAACATTCGTAGCTTACTCCACTGGATCCTCTTCTGTCGTACTCATGGGTTCACATGAAACTAGTCCGAATACTGAACCCCGTGTCATCCCGGCTCTGCAGAATAGAAATGTCATATCTGTCGTTCTTGGTGACTATCATTTTGGCGCCTTGACATCCACGGGAAAGCTCTTGACCTGGGGAGATTACTCCTGTGGAGCTCTTGGCTTAGGTGATCCCACGACGATCGAACCTGGTCAACCCGGAGGTTACCGGACAGAGAGGCAACGACAACACGCCTTGCAATGGAGAGGCCCACATCCCCCCGCTGTGACGGAGCCGACCGAAGTTAGGTTTGACCACAGGGAAAATCAACCCAAAAAGAGATTCTGCTTTGCTGCAACCTCTGCAGGGTGGCATATGGGGGCGTTAGTCATTGATTTGGAGGTACGTGTGTCTTCTATGTGCCACCGACGCTGTCTTGACGAGAAAAAAACGCAATGTTGTGTATCAAGCCGGGTGACCCGAACGATGAGGAAGATGACGCTCCAACGCCCCGAAGTTTCCCTTCTGGCGCTGGACCTTCTACACCCGTTAATCCCCCTGATTCATGGGGGATTCCCACGTCGTCGGTGTTTCGTGTTGGTTTCGCTGGTAGGGGAGCCACGCGCGGATGGTCCCGTGTGCATAGAGGTCATTGAAGGGGATTGTTTTCCGGGCCAGTATAAGAATAGGTTCACCTTCGTCACGATTCCTGGTGGGGGCAACTGGAGGGGGCGGGTATACTCTTTTCGCATCAGTGTTAGTCATAATGACCGAGGACCTGGGAAGATCCAGGTTGTATGCTTTAACGCCGCATGTTTCTTAGCAGAATTTCATGGAATATTTTCGAAAGCCCTTCCTTCCGTTCCCGAGTCTGCTTAGCGAGGAAACCATTGTGCCAACGGCATTCCGCATCCAGGATACAGCGATAAACATAGCATGGAGATGATAGTTCATCCCCGTATTCTCAGGGGCCTCTGAATCACATATAAACGAGGGACCTTGCCTCTTTCATCAGGCATACCTTGGTTCACAATGTCCTCTCCAATCGTCTTTTACGATATCCCTAGCAAACTCGGCGTCAACGCGTGGTCGCCCAACACATGGAAGACGAGGTGGGATGGGACCACTTTCCTTGGAACTATCGTAGGCTGAACCCGACCGCAGATACGCACTCAACATCAAGGGTGTCCCCTACAAGACAGAATGGGTGGAGTACCCAGACATTGAGGCTGTCGCCAAAAAGATTGGTGCGCCTCCCACCGGAACGAAGGACGATGGCACGCCGGCATATACACTCCCCATCATCCGCGACCCCAACACCGGCAAAGTCGTCTCTGATTCGTTCCTCATCGCTGAATATCTTGATGCC
The DNA here is from genome assembly GCA_038089915.1 of Sutorius australiensis. Classification (NCBI taxonomy): domain Eukaryota; kingdom Fungi; phylum Basidiomycota; class Agaricomycetes; order Boletales; family Boletaceae; genus Sutorius; species Sutorius australiensis. The sequence goes on from JBBPLR010000026.1 coordinate 24,913, forward strand.
ACTTACCCCAACGGGAACACGCTATTCCCTTCTGGCACGAAATCGCTCGTCGATGCCTTTGAAGCTGGCATCGTCAATGCCCTGGGCGGAGTCATTCCGCTACAGCTCGCCATCAGTTGCTACGTCCTGAACCCGCCCAGCGAAAAATACTTTAGGGTAACTCGGGAGGCCAAGTTTGGCAAAAGAATCGAGGAATTTTCACCAGATGGTCCTCAGCGTGATGCCGATTTGGCAAAGGGAAGAGAAGGGTGCGCTGCAATTGACAGTTGGCTGGCGAGAAGCGGGGGCAAATTTGTGCTGGGCAACACCATTTCATACGCAGATGGTGTTCTTGCCGGGTGGCTCACTTGGATCAAGGTCACCGATGGCATCTGGAAGGAGGTCTCGACGTGGCACAACGGGCGGTGGGCAACGTATCTTGAGAACTTGGAAAGGGCGGGTTATGCTTCAGTGAACTAACCCGTTGCCTGAAGGGTAGATATTCAGAAATATGTATTAACGCATTGCTAAGTTCAAGTTTACCAGCCGAAATAGCTTTCGAAGGATTACAGTGGAGCTGATCTCGAAATTCGCATGTCTTGTACATTCTTTCATTACCTTGAACGTAAGAACAAGCTTCAGCGAACTCCGACCATTAAATACCCGTGATATCGGAGCGATAAAATAAGGAAAATATTTATAAAAAAAAAAAGAGGACAAATAAAGGGCCTGGCCGGGAATTGAACCCGGGACCTCCTCGATTCAGGAAACCCTAACAAGGAATCATACTACTAGACCACCAGGCCGATATTTCGAATTTTCGTGCTCACCTCTGTAGTTCAATCGCTCAGGACGAGACTACAAAGTCACAAATGAGCGTACTGCTTGAACGAGTGTGTGGTAGACATGTAATACAACGTATATAACCCATAGAGTTCCTATCTGAACCGGAAGATGTTCCGCAGCGGAGTCGAGAGTCGACTCTTCGCAGTACCCTCAATCCCCGGTCTCTGTATATCGGCCTCGGTGATAGACACCCCGTTCGGTTTCGCGTGAGCCTGAGGGTCCGCTGCCGGATTTATGTTCTCCTTTGCACGTAGAGGTCGACGGTGCTCGTCTGAAAGCAGTTTGAGAGTTTCCGGTGCCTTGGACTCATATTTTCCGTTCGCCTTGGTCCGCTTGGGAGGTAGTCGAGATTTAGGGTTGGCCTTCTTGTCCTGAATGTTCCGCCCAGAAGCTGGGATCTTTTTAACCATCGTTAGGTCGGTCGATGGTCTAGGGGCGTTCGGCGTCGGTGTACACGGTCTCTCGGAGGTCGGTGTAGATGCTGTATTAGCCTGGGATTCCTTGATAATCGCATCTTCGAAACGAACGTTCTTGGCCTTCTTCAAGATACCTCTCACGCTTGGAGGCGTCGATGGGCTGATAAGGGCAGGTCTGGGTGGCAACGGGTCTCCAGGCGGATCACTAGAGCGCTTGACGGGCGTATGTAACGCGGCTATAGGATGGGGACGATGTGTAGATCCGAGGCGCGCAGTAAAGCTGGGGTCCTTCGCAGGCGTGGAAAAGTCGTCAGGAAGGAAAATACTCGTATCTGCAACGATCTCTCTAGGAATTCGACTATCGATCAATCCCAGGAGGTCGCTGTCGAAGATAGCAAGCCCTCGAGCAAACGTCCATTCGTCAACACTGGGCGAGGTACAAGCCATCTCGGTCTGCGGATATGACGGTTCTTGAATGTAGGTCGGTGCCTCGTTCACAAGCGCAGCGCTTTTTGACTTGAGGTCTAGGAGCATGCTCTGGTGATCTGTGAAGAATGAAACAGGAAAGGCGTCAAATCTAGTGGGCCAAACACTAGGAGAGCCGCGAAAGGCAGTCGGAATGTCTGGGTATTCCAGTTGTTCGATAACGCTTTCTTTCAGCTTCAGACCACTCAGCAATTTCCCGCGACGGGCGGCTAGAGGCGCGTGGGACATGTCCAATGTTGTTCTAATCGGCGTGCCGGAAGGAAGAGGAGTCGGAGGCGCCGGTGAAGTCCTTACGATACGGTGTGAGGTGTAGGAGATCCCCGGTTTCCCGTGGTGGATGCCAGGATCGGCATCCGCGGACCTGACAAGAATCTGTGATCCTGGCATGTAGGACTCGGTTGATGGATGAATAAAAGGGGACACTTCGGAGAACGCGTGCGGCTTTCCCGAGCATGGCACCTGATCACGAGGAACCAATAACCTGTCTGTATCAGTAGCACGGGAACCTCCTTTAATGACTCCGCGCTGCTCATTAGAGGGTTCGACCACGGCAGCAGGAAATATAGAGCCTTCTGCAATCCATTTCCTTTCCGCAGCAGGCCTCTCGCATGTCCATGGAATATGCTTCGGAGGATTTTCTGACGTTAAAGTATCCTACGATCTTGAATGAGCGCATTCTCGAATTGATTATGGACATAACTCACAACCCATTTCTGCACGTACAACCGCTCTTCTATCATCAATTTCATACGAGGTACCGTCGGAGCCGTCAGAAGAGGATAGGCGTCTTCTTCATCCCAGCATAAATCACCCAGCTCGAAAGCTTCTGGGCGGATAGGGAAGGGAAGCCGGGTGCGATGAGAGTTCAGGGTGAAAAGTGGCGGCTGGTGTCCTGTAGGAAAGGGAGGGACATCCGACAAGCAGCCATCTTCCAAATGCAAACCACTGTCAACATTGTCGAACATCATGTCTTCAGCTAACAGCTTAGGTGACGGCTTGAACTGGCCTAGGATGTCTCTGATGTCAAGGGTACTTGACGGAGACAGGTTGCGCGAAGAACCATCCAGTAAATCGACACGTATGCGTGGTAACAACCGGTGAGGGGGCATGGCGATTCGCAAGGGAAAGGAAAAGTTAGAGCAGCAGGCGGCTAAGGAGGAAGGGAGTGGTGGCTGGCGCACCGATGGAGGCTGACCAATTCTCCAGCCGCGTGAGACTGCCAAACATGCTTGCTGTGTCTGTTGACGGGGGTTGAAACGCTTGAAGGCGGATGTCGACTATGATACACATTAAAGTCAAATGAGACAATCCAGATACATGCATGACATACAGAAACAATGTCCAGTCGATCTTAGGATGATACATCAAATTTTCAGCCAAGGCAAACGCATCCTCTTCCCCTGGCGCAACGCGCCTCCAACCGGGACACGAATCGAGGGGATACTCGGACGAGATGCTGCAGTAGTATTGCATCTCGAGCGTTGAAACAACATCTTGAATGAGGTTTTCCCCGAGGGTGAAGAAACGACTGGGGTAGTTGGTGGAGGACACGGAGCGGACTGTCGCTCCAGAAAACGGCGGTGATAACGGATATCGTGCGTTGCGCCCAGCAGGCTAGGAGAATAATGAGAAGGATGACTGGAGTAGCCACAAACTGGATATGCAATTGGGGAATTGGAACTGCCCGCGAGAAATTCGGGGGTGTCACACTATGGGAGTCGTAAATGCATAGGAAACTCAGACGTGAAGAGTGACACATACGTTGGGAATGTATATGAACCCCTCCGACCTGCAGTCGGTGCTAGCCAATACGTTGATTGGATTTCCAGACAGGGCACCCGGGGATTCCTGGGTTGTTTGATGATTCTCAATCACGCAAACAAGTGGATGAAAGGTGGTGCATACGACAAGATCTAGGCGAGTCCCAAACTCGCTTTCGAGCGGGGTGGTAGATAGCAAGCGATTCTTCCCCTTGTTGGGGCACGGTTCGTTGGTGCTATCCCTACCGGTACGGGGCCCTGGATGATGTACAGTACGGCGGGTCACATGCGCGATCGATTTGGTGTTGGAGATGCGGTCCTTAGACGAGGAGGAAGCTGTTTTGACCCAAGTGGCCAAGTCATCCAGTTGCCGAAGGACATCTTGCATGTCCTCTGGAAGTCCGTCTTCCTCATATGAAGGATTGTCCTTGGGGTCGTTGCCTCGGCGGTCCACGACGATGTGGGTGAACACGTGCCTGCCGTCCACCTCTGCCGGAACAAGGGCAAAAGTCATTCCGGAGCGTTTAGATAAATACTCCACGTCTTGAGCAGGTGGAGACAACATCGGTGGACTGATCGGCGGAGTAAATGAACGATAGCGCTGCAGAGGGTGCAAAGAAACGGGACCGAGCTGACCGTCACCCCGACTATCTAGCGAGTTGGTCCAGCGACAGTTGGGCGCGCTGGATGGTGACGTGACGCTGGACTCGGCGCGAACAAGGGAAGGGGTAAGAGAAAGAGGATCCACAGCGCATGGAGAAGCGCAAGTCGGGGGACTGTTTGAAAGCGGTATTCGTACCTGCCACGCAGAGTGGTTCTCGTGCAATGAGAGGAGAGGGGTCGATTGGTCGTCTTGCTGCTCGACGGGACACTCCGGAGACAAGGGCGAGTCCGCGTCAAGGATAAGGTAGCGACGAGGCCCGTCGACGTGCGCAGCGATGTGGACGTCTCTCAGAGGGGCCGGGCGGGGCTTTCTCAACGTCTTGTGCGCCATGGAGGGTCGTTTGGGAGAGGGCTAAGCGAGAGGGCTGACATGCTAGATGGTGGACAACAGACAAGTCAGCCACTCATCCCACGCTCCTCAACGCCGACGTTTGCGCCTTCCGCTCATTCCCGACAACCGTTTCTACCATTCACTTTGGTGAGTCTTTCTTTCCGATTTCGCCCCAGATGACGACGTTGTTGGATTTGCACGTCAGTCAGATCGCGGTGGGTCTCACAGCCCGTACGAAAAAGACGATTTTTACACCTTTGGCTGATATCACACCGTTCTCGTCACCGTACGATCACTCACGACACGTTCTCAGCGGGTATTTTACCGCAACGGTAGCGGATCTGGTCCCGCAATCAGTTCCTTCCTCGCGTCATGGCCTCTAGCAGCAATCCAGGTGCCTCACGCACTACGCTCCCGCCCTCCACCACTAACGGGACCATACCAAAGTCCTACGGAGGACTCGTCCCAACTAACAATGTCACGACCAAGGACGGTATCACCGTTCGTGCCCGCATCGACCCGACTCTTACCGTCGAGGACGTCGTACGTCAGCTTTGCATGAACCTCAAGGTCGCCGCCCCTGCAGCCCACTTCGCGTTGAGAGACCGTGACACGGACGAATTGGTCACAAATGATAATCTCAGAAAGAAGATCAAGAGCAGAGCTCATTTGAGGTCTCTCTTTTCCTTCTGATCACTCCACCGCTAACTCTGTCGTCCTAGATTGGTCAATGCTTCTCATATCGAGGCTGCAGAGATCGTCCAGAAACTCACTCATCGAGATGAAAAGACTCTCAGACTCTCGCTCTTCTCGTTGCAGAAATTCATCAAAGTGACTCGGCATTTCGTCTCTCCAGCTGTCCAGCTCACAACGCTTCCAGGAAGAAAAGTTCGCCCAAGAATTCCTAAATCGTGATGGCCTCCAAGCCCTTGTTAGCATCATCTATACCGAACACGGAAATACACTCGCAGTACGTCTCGTCTAGCCCGTCTCTCAATGGTCTGGTCCTTAGGCGTCTCTCCAACAAGTACGCACTCACAGCGATGCAAAATTTGATGGACCTGGAATACGGTTGGTCTGCGCTCAACGACGAGTTTGTCATCGGAATAGTACAAATACTCGCTTCACCTCAGTCTTTGATCAACGTTTGTCGACCTGCGACAGCAATTTTGAAGAAACTTGTCGAAGCTGATCCCATGAATGCACCAGGCCCCGTCATGGCTAGTTCGAGTAGGAACCTGCCTCAGCTACCACTAGACTCTGTCTACAAGTTTGGATTCCAGTGTGTGTTTGAACAGATGCAAAGGGGGAAAGGGTCTCTGGAGACCGTCATCAATCGCTTAGGAAGTGCCGATACTGCCATGGCATTGAACAGGCATGTGCTACCCCAGGGTTTTGTCACACATTCACTGACTCACTGTTCTCCCAGCCTGATGTTAGTAAATTCACTCTTGTCTCATGTAAACGACGCCAGATGGGATGAATTTATTGCTGAACTGGAACGGCTGAACGTCCGGAAAGCCGTTATCGTGGGTCAATTTTGCACCCATATTTGCTTACAGACTGAAAGGCACCTACAGCGTCTCATGTCATCCCATGTCATCGACGATTTGACGTCTTGTATTCTGGACTTCCAAGCAAACATAATTCGCATAACCTATCGGAAGAAGACGACATTGGTAGAGCCTGAAGCGGAACCTATACATGACTCACTACTTCAGTACATCTGGGAATGTAGTAAGCTTCACGAGGAGGTGGATCCAGACGGCCAAGCAGTCAAATGGAGGAAGCTTGGATTCACCAGTGAGAACATTATTGAAGAGTTTCAAGAAGTCGGCCTCCTTGGCCTTGATTGTCTGTTTCACTTTGTCCAGAACGATCCAGAATTCTTCTCCAAGGTAATGCAGATGGTCGGATTTTTCGGGATTTCTTGCTCACTCGGACTAGGTCGTTCTAGAGCAACTTAGCAGACCCGAGGAACGTCGTTGTCCAATAGCCAGAGCATCCAACGAGATCGTCGAGCTTCTTTCTGAGCACTGGGCTATCTTCGCTCCCGCTTGTATGTATATCTTTGTCACTCGATCACTTTCGAAATCTGACGAGCCCTCCAGATTCGACGCCGACGACCTTCCAGCCATTCTTCCTCAATTTCTACAAAGTTCACATGTTGGCGACACATTTCTTTCTGCGCATGTGGGGAGAAAGTGGATCTGCGTGTGATGACTTTGGGCGGGTTATTGCGCTAGCTCGGAGCCAGTGGGTCTCTTCTCTCGTCGTGGTGCATCCTCTGACGTATCATCGTCTAATAGGGTCAAAGTAGCACTACAGCGGGAGAATGTGAAGGATTGGCATATCCTTGAACAGGACTTTCTGGAATGCGAGTACCGTGCGGTCCGAGACCGCCAGATGCAAGAGCTAGAGGCCGAGGATGACCTACTTAGCAAGGTGCCGGTCCGGTACGTGCGTCGCCCTGCGAGCTCGGAGTGCTATACCGATGTGCCGATGTGAAACAGGAATCTGAAGGAAAAACTTATGAAAGAATCGGCAGAGTTCGTCCGCCAACAACGGATACAGTGTCTATTACAAGGTGCCTGGTTCATCAACGGCATTCCGCCAGCAAATACGGGAACCCTGAAGCGGCCCAACGCGCCCTGGCGGTTTATGCGTTTGGTAAGAATATGACACTCCTCTTGATCCCACACCCATAGAGACGCTTTCAGGATAACGGGTACAGGTATCTGCACTACGTGGACAGTCCTACCAAGTTCGAAGTTCGGAGCGGATTGGAGGATCTTCCGGATCGCATCGAAATCGCTGCTATCAGCCAAATTACGACCGGCACATGTACTTCACCCTCGAGCGCTGTGCATAATCACGTCGATCTGCCTACTGCATCCCAGACGCCATCACCGCTCTCCTTTTCCCTGTTAACCGCAAACGAAGGATCGTTGGCGGATCAGATCGCTACCGATCAGTCAGCGTGGGCGGATTGGACCGATGGCTTGAATATACTTCGACGGGACGGTGGACACGTCACGTCCGACGAGACTGCTGGTTATATTAAAGCGCTCACGGAGATTGGTTTAAAAATCAAACTTCTTGGTACGTATTCTCTTGATGTCCTGATGCCGTAAAACTTGATGTCTCAACCAGATCTCACCGGCGAAAAAGTTGATATACCCAGCGGATTGGTGGCTGGTCCTCCTCCTTCAAATGCGGATTTTTTCTTCTCAGATCTGCTCTAATATAAGGGTTAAATGTATTCTTGTCCCTGGTATGTAAAAATGTCACTTCTAGGGGGTCGGCACGATATCCAAGGTAGCGGTGAGACCAATTTCTACTATTAAGTTGCTCGTACGCTTATTATAGTACACAATTTTGTCATCTCCGTGAAAAGTGAATTGGAGATAACGTATGGGCTGTATGCAGTTGATGCAGCAGTGTGTCGGTGATACAAGGCAGCAGTTGATGCGAGCATACAGGAGGGATATCTTGAGAAATGCAGCGTGATGGTGTACGGGGGTTGAACCCGTAATATAATGAAACGAGTGCGGTGAGTTGGATCATGATGAAGGCGAAAGGCCCACTAAAATGCGGGGAAAAGAAAGGGGCACAAGCCAGGATGTAGCACCTCAGTTCACGAAACCGTTTGTCTTTGCTGCATGATCGTGCTGTTTGTGTGAAGCTGCATACTCGTCACCGGCCTTGAAAAAGGGGACGAATATAGCGTATGGGTCCTTGAAGTCGTTATGAACGACGTTTACGAGGTAAGAGTTGTTCATGATATCCATGATGAGCTTGCGTGACGGTGAACCAGCATCGTACACGTAAGCCCATTTACAACCAAGTTCGAAAGCCTCGTCCTGGGATGGGCAGGGTGAGAGTTGAGTTTGTACTGTGGATAAATACGAACCTTCCACGCCATGAAGCTGATGGCCTCGACGATGGTGGGTTGAATGATCTCCTTGTTGGGGAAAACGCCCCACGTAACGGCATTCGGGCCATCTGAATGGGTGTTTGTGCGCAGATCGCCTTGCTTGTTGATGACGTGGTATGTCATATTAGGGTCGAGTTCGATGTGGGATATAAGCAACTCTAACAACTCTTCGTTCACAAAGAACTCCAAATACGCCTGGAGATAATAACCCGGTTACTCCTTCGTATTGCGTTGAGGCAGTCCGCTCACCTTCTGATAAACATATCCATTGCTAGGACCCCAGCCAAACTTTGGGTCATCACTCCTGGCCCCGTTAACGGCGGGCTGGGAATTGATGGTCAAGAAGCCGAGCCGGTTCATCCTCGCCAAGTCCGCAGCGATAACAGAGGTCTCTGATGAAGCCGGCTGATCCGACCAAGGAAGTGCCTTTAGTTGCTTCTCGCAGAATCGAGCAAACAGACCGGCAACATCGGCAAAGGATTTCGGCTCGTCCCAGAGTTTCAAGGCTTCCTCTTTCTGCGTGGATGGAAAGAGTTCAGTAATAGTCATAGTCAAAAAAGCACATATGACCCACGCACCGATTGCTTCAGCGAGACACCGTAGCCATCCAATTCACCGTATGCAGGACTCCGGGAATCACCAAAACGCCCGTTAGGAAATTCATCCCAGTTCTCAGTACGTGACAAATAGGACTTGGTCCTGTTTGCCCAGAATATCGGTCGAATGTTTTCTTGCCGGCGATTCGGTGTGAGAGACTATGCACATGATGGGTCGATATTGGTGCAAGGCAGGATGGACGACGTACCTGTCTCCAAGGCAGAGGCTTGACAGTCTCGACTCTCGGGACCAGATTGAGCTCCTCGAGCAACATTTTCGTACCCTTCTCCAGGTTCATGGTGTAGAAGTGGAGGCCCTTGATTCCGAGATCTGCGTCGAGGATTTGGCGGCACATGTCTGCGACCAGCTTTGTGCCTATCTCTCTGACTTTCTCGTCGTCGTTTTTGTGGGACTCGAGGGCATCCATAAAGAACTGAGGAATCTTGGTCTTTGCAAGGCTTGTTGCCTTCAAGAAGCCGTTCCAAGTCTGGATGGGAGCAATGCCAGGAACGATGGGGACAGTTATCCCAGCTGCTCTGACAGCCTTGACCCAATCGATGAAGACGTTGACGTCATAGAACATTTGTGTGAAGATGAAATCAACACCCTCGTCCACCTTTTTCTTGAGATACTTCATCTCGAGGTCACGTTCTTCTGGCGGAAGAAGTTGGAACTGGGGAAAACCGGGGACTGCTATGTCAAAGTAATCGCCGTAGTCCTTATGGATGTGTCCGACGAGATCAACCCCGTGGACGAAACCACCCTCGACGGCTTCCCATTCATCCTTGCCTGCAGGGGGGTCACCACGAAGAGCAAGGATGTTGCGACAGCCGTGCTGCTTAGCTTCCTAGACGTTTTTTTCTGAGTTGTGGGGGCGAAATAAGTAACCTCTGGAAACATGACTTACTCTGAGGGCGATGTCAACCTTTTCCTCTGGCATGTTTGTGCACGTCAAGTGCATGCAAGTCTCGATCCCGAGGAGACCTTGACATGTTTTTACCATCTCGGACGTGAGATCGGATGTCCGACCACCAGCATTCCTATGACCGGATGAGCAGCGTTGGCAAGACGGACAGAAAAGGAGGCTTGCCAAGTGATATCGATGAATTCGGGGCCCAGCGCCCGCATGCGTTCTATACGATCAAGCAAATTTTGGAGACCCTACCAAAGAGTCAGGGTGATGGAGCGTGTGTTACGGATACGAGTCGATGCACACCTGAGCGGTCCTTGGAGGGAAGTATTCGAAAGACCACCAAATCTTTCCCTCTTTCGTGGACTGTTCGATTTTTTTGCTGATTCTCATGACGAAGAAGAGGAGAAAGAAAAAGGATCGTGAGGGTAAGAAAGCAAAAGACTTCCGGGTATTTTTCTCGTGATCGGACTGGGTCATTGATTCCCTCGCGGGATTCTGAGTCACGTGATACACGGACACAGGCTTAGGCGCGCCCCCATGCTTGAACTTGACGTCCAATCCTACGTACATACATACCACGGTGGGTACGTTATTTCGCCTCACGGTCGTGGCAACCCCGCGGCTGTCCTCGTGTGTTCCCAGCCTCGAGGGGGTTGTGTACTAATAATACGGGCTGAGTTGATCCGACGCGTTGTTTGGTCTCTTGTTTGGTCATAGTTGATATCACCTCCTCGCTCTATTTCTCGTTCTACGCTCATTCACGTCCGACCCTTGCTGGGGTTTACGATCCGACACGACTATCCGTTATATTTGTACGATGGGTTTTTTCAAGAAATTCTTTTCGATCGGTAGCAGAAAATCAAAGAAGCGGTCCGCGGTGATTCCTGGCGCCGACTCTCTCCTCCCTCTTGTTCAGGAGCACCTCAAGTCATGCCAAGTCGACGACACAGAGGCACAAGTCAGCCGTCTCCTTCGTTCCTCATCTGCCCGATACGCAGCGAAACCACAGTCTTCTTTGCCACCCTTCCGTGAGTTCGCCCCCAGCTGTCTGTCGTTCCTGGCTCAACCATGAGTTTTGCCATCCAGCGCATCCCATCGACTCTGTCATTCGACCTCCAAAGTCATCGACAACGACCATCGCTAGCGTCTCCGCCCGTAGCACTTACTCCGTTACCGTCCATGGTCGAACTGTTCACAGCCGTACTGAGTTTCCAAACGCGTACCCTCCAATGGATGTAACTCCAAAACGCGCACTCACAGACTCACCCCGTCGTCGTTCCAAGAGTGCACCAATCACGCCGCGAGACAAGAGTCGGCTTCTGCTGCTACGTCAGGACCCTTCCGTTGCGAACCTTGTACATTATTATGATGACGAAGGTCACCTTAAGTCTATTCTCTTCTCAAACTCGCCTTCCCCTCAAAAGCAGGGACGTGTTCAAAGGCGTCGCACAGGGTCCACTTTCCGCCAGTTGCTCGGGCATCCATCCTCCCCAGATTTAAGAAACGCAGGCACGGAAGGTGACATATCCTGGGCAGAACGGTTTCTCGGGTCAGTGCTAAATACGTTCCATCATCACCAAGATATTGACTTGGCGCACAGTGAAACTGATGGCAACTCTTCCGTGTCCTCCATTGGCCCTATGACCCCTCTTGACACCCACTCCATTCACACTCCTTCCGTCGATGACAAAACTGCGCTCTCCATTGAATGCGATACCCTATCCCCTAATCACCACACTTTTTCCTCACTCGAAGTCGAGCTTAGCGTCTCCACCGACCTTGCACACCCACAGGGATCCTCCTCACCGTATGGGAACTCCATGACACCTCGACGTGCCTCTCAGATATTTGGATTCCTTGGTGACAAGAAGAGGGTCGACGATAGCCCGGTTTCGAGGCTTCCTCAACCCAGGACGACTACGCCCCACGTTCGACGTTTTTCGGCCGAATCTACTATCAGCGACACCAAACACTCTCATATTCCCGTTTCCCGCCGCGCGACCACCCACATTCCCCAGCTCAGTTCACCCGTCGGTCAGCGGCACTTTTCTTTCGCCTCTGACATGAACATGTCTCCTCGATCCCCAACCGCTGCAGTATTTTTGCCACGACAGCCCGAGGATGAGGAGCCTACATTCCCACAGTCCTCCATTCCTCAACGCAGAGGACATAACACCCGCGGTCCTCGCGGGTCCCATGTCCCTTCCAGAATACCCTCGCGACAGAGTACGGGTCCTGCATCAGTTCCGTGCGATTTTTGCGTTTCGATGGAACAACCTCTGTCCACCCAGTCCGTGTTGGGCGAGAAATTGAACACCGCGGATAACCACTGCATCACCGTTGCTCCGGCGCGACCGCGTGAAATACTTTCTCAGATACCAAAGTTGAGAACTGCCTCGGGTTCTTCAAGCAGTTCCACGGGGTCAAACTCCGACCTTATTATCAATTCTCCTCGTCAGCATTCTATTCCTTTTCAGCCCACGACCCATATGAAAGAGGTCGAACTTAGTGGAACAATGACACCTCATGGCAAGGAAAATGACACCCTTTCTCGCCTTCCACAACCTGTTACTCCAGTTCGACCGTTTGGACTACATCACCTACGCGAGCCAGCTTCCCCAGCGTCTTCATCAGAGCTGTCACCCGTTGCGAAACAAATGATGGCCAATCTGAGACAGCAACGGATGCATGCTCGTCAACGGGAAAGACAGGCAGGAAGACTGGGCAGCAGCCAAAGTAGGATTCGGTATTGATGCATTTTTCTCCCTGCGTAATATGATTCTGGCTTTGATGAATGGCGCTTCTGATTTGCGACGTATTTACATGTCCACTCGTTCTGTTTGACCGAGCTTTTGTTATTTGCACCATGCAACTGCACATTGGGGTTCCATTCCTATGCACTGGGTGGCTATCGTGAACTCACCGAGTCGGTGGTTTCCGACTTGACGAGCAGTGAGATGGATTTGACAGGTATGACAGTGATAGCCGATATAAACATGCCGGGCCGTGAGAGGCAGTGGCACGAGGGGCTCGGAACTCGTTCCAACTCCCACAGTCTTTACAGCCCTCCCAGTGCTTCAAGTATAGTGAGTTCGTGCGAGTCTTTGTGTTACATTCCTCGAACAGTCATTGAATTATGTTGTCTTTTCAGATTTGGGCTGCACGAGATGCCGCAATCGTATGGAGTCGTAGATACGGCCCGAGTCCAAGACATTGGCAGTGTGCATCATGGTGTAGACGATAACGAAGGATCTGCTTTACTCGGAAGGGATGGTCCCAACCAGAGGGAAGGCCATGCAACCATTGCTAGCTCCGTCAGCAACCTCTTAAACACTATCATTGGGAGTGGTGCGTCACTCTGTCTTGCCAGCCGCGTGGTCAGAGAATGGTTGACGGTCTCGATCCTCAGGTATGCTGACGTTCCCTCTGGTTGGTCTTCCTCTTCCTCCGCACCTAAAGGTATATACTTATGCAGCGGATTTGTCCTCTAGGCCATGGCGTCCGTGGGCATTATCCCAGGAATGGTCTCCTGCGCTTTTTCTGGGGCGGTTGGCGGTTTTGGCCTGTATCTGCTCAGTCGCTGCGCGCAATTTACCCCGCATAGGCAGAGTTCTTTCTTCGCTGTCTCTCAAATCACATTCCCTCAAGCAGCCGTTTTCTTCGATGCTGCCATCGCCATCAAGTGCTTCGGGGTCTCTGTCAGGTATGTGTTGACAAAGACCGAATGTGAGGAAGCGGTTCTCATGTCGATGTTTTCCCTAGTTACCTCATAATTATCAAGTCGTTGATGCCAAATGTAGTTGCATCGATATTCCATGACTTGACTTCCCCAGACACCAATCCCCCAGATTGGGTCCTGTCCGGTCGCAACTGGCTTACGCTCATTATATTGGTACTTGCACCCCTTTCATTCCTTCGCAAGTTAGACAGCCTTAAATACACAAGCTACATTGCGCTATTCTCCGCTGGTGGGTTGCCTCGTTTGTACTTTGTTATCGCTTGGTGCTGACGAAAAACATTAGTGTACCTGGTCATTATCGTTATCACGTGTTACTTCAGCCCTCTGGAAGATGCTCCGCCGGTAGGCGAAATCCATCTGATCCATTTTACATCGAGCTTCGTAACCACACTCCCTGTGCAAGTGTTTGCATTTACGTGTGCACAAAACGTAGGGTGTATTCCTTTGTTGATTTTGGCGTGCTCTTGATATCGACCTAGGTGTTTCCCATCTGCAATGAACTGCGAACGAACTCGCAACGGCGTATCAACACGGTCATTGGCGTGTCCATCGGAGGGGCCGTTGTCACTTATGAAATCATTGCAGTTTTTGGTTACCTGACCTTTGGTTCCAATGTCAGTCGACGATCTTCTTGTGCCACCATTTTTTTTTTTGCTAACCGTGCTGGCTGCGTTAGGTTAGCGCAAACATTGTTGCAATGTATCCTCCTACCTCGTTGTTTATCGCAGTTGGACAACTGGCCATTGTCACCCTTATCACATTCTCCTATCCCCTGCAGGTGCACCCATGTCGCAACTGCTTAGACAAGATTTTCAGCGGAGGGACCCTCGTTAAGCGGAGATCAGACGATGGCGAAGAAGACTTGGACGAGCACGCAGGCGGAGAGATGACGGGGTTGAAGCATGCGCTCCTCACGGGAGGAATCCTCTTGTTTAGCTTCATCATTGCTTACAACATGAGCAACTTGGAACTGGGTGGGTGATCGGCAGCTCTTCCGGCATGTTTTCACTGATTCGCCGATATGGCAAGTTCTCTCATTCGTTGGGTCCACTGGGTCGACGACAATATCGTTTATTCTTCCAGGACTCTTCTTCTGGAAGGTGAGATGTTCCCATGCGTGCATACCTTATCGCTGCGGTGCTGACGCGTTGCGCAGCTCTCCAAGCAAGAGCCGAGCCTAAGTCGGTCGCTAGGGAAAGGCGCACTAGTGCTGACCGCCTACGGATGCTGCATCTTCGTGTTCTGGTACGTGGTGAATTGGGGGAGATGGACCTTGTTGATGGTAACCACGCAGCCTTGGATTCAACATTTACCGAGCGATATATCCATCATCGACGAAGGGACTATCTCATTGATCTCGTGCATGTAATTCGACATACTTGATTATGGTAGAAACATAATGAACCTGTAGCACTGCCCGTTTGTTGGCGTCAAAGCGTTGTATTCCCACGAGAGAGGGTGTGTGCGTG
Organism: Sutorius australiensis; assembly: GCA_038089915.1. NCBI lineage: Eukaryota > Fungi > Basidiomycota > Agaricomycetes > Boletales > Boletaceae > Sutorius > Sutorius australiensis. The sequence continues at coordinate 40,049 of JBBPLR010000026.1, forward strand.
TGGACGGTTGCAAGGTTTTGATGCTTGTCCCCCTAGACCTACGAATGCATCCACACTTGCATTAGTTCTCCTCCTCGTATTCTCCCCCACGATCACCTCATCCTCGTTGCCAATCTTTGGTCAGTCTACGCCACGAATCAGCCCACATCTCTTCATCCTCATCCTCATCCACTCCTTGTCTTTCCAGGTCGCGCGTCAGCCCCGATTACCGTCCCTTTATCTTCTACCACCATGTCTTCTTCCATCCCCGCAATCCTCCACGCAGCCGCTGCGCCGAACAACTTTAACCCGGATATCCACTCCTCTCTGTTCCTTCTTCCTTCTGCCACTCTTGACGCCGCAGCCATCCAGTCGCCCTCTCGCTCTGATTCGGAGCCCTTGGCTGATTCAGACTCCACTGGCAGCCCCAACTCGAGCGCTCTTCCTGACGTTGATCCCCAAATCGTTGAGGCCCTCAAAAGTAAAGACAGAATATATGTACTCAAGCTCGGCGAGCAGATGGAAAGTTTAATCAACGATCGCAGGTTTGTTTTTCTCTCCGTTCCCTTGGCCACTTTGCCCAGCCCATCCGCGTCTCGCACCGTGAGATGTCACTCATTACACTTGCGTCCCCATTATAAACGCGGGTGATCTCTTGCCCATCCCCAGTAAATTTGCTAACGGCATGAATGCAGCAGGCCTCGTATTGAACTAATGCCCAACACGTCCTATCAAAGGCTTCTCGTCCACAGATGCTCCACCTATTACAGGATGGCGCCGGAAACCGACCCCATCAGCAAAGTCATTACTGTACAATCCACCTTGGAGAGCAGAATGTGAGCGATGCCCAATGCGATTGGACGGTTTCCCAGGTCACTCACACGCCATGCAGTCCCGCTCGCCGTATTGCAGAGCTCGTCCCCGCCCGATCCCCCACTCAACCGACCTTTAAAATCATGCGTCGAACTCCCACTGACCGTCAGCGAGCTAAACCCCATTCGCAAGCTGGTTCTGTCGCTGGTGAAGATGCTGAGCTCTCGGATCCAGAGCCATCCGAAGCTGGCAGCCTGGGTGGGCGGAGTAACGCCACTGGAAGCAGCAAGAAGCACAAAACAATTGCTGAACGAGAGGCTGCTTATAATGAGGCTCGTTCCAGGATATTCATGGATTTTGACGAGAAGGAAAGAGGAAAGGAAAAGGACCCCAGCGCTAGCTCTTCGACTGTCAGTCTCACGTCGGGTTCAGTGACAAGCGCGGGGGAAACCAGCAGCATGGGCGATATGGATGACTCGGTAAGCTCACCCACAACAGAGAGCGAATGGTCTGGGCCAGTCGTACGAGACAAGACGGATGGTCGCCGTTCCAACGGCTCGTCATCAAAGAGTCTTCGCTCGACCGGACCGAGTTTCAACGGATCAAATAGTTCTCATGGTTCGAGAGCTCCTTCTCCCTCCACTTTCAAATACCCCACACTGTACGAACCCTCGCCAGCTGCTGTGCTTTATGACCTTTCACAGGCCCCAGCCCAGGTTCCCGGCTATGGTAACCCATACATGTATGCATACCCACAACCAACCCCACCCGCGCCGAATTACACCCCTCCCTATCATTACTATACAGCATACCCTTATCCTCATCCTCAACCCTCCCTTCATAACACGGATCCTGGCAGCCCTTCCAACCCACCTGACGTGTACCCATCCCAGCAGCCTCCCCAACATCAGGGGGTTTATGTTCCTTATCCATGGCATTCACCACCTCTCGCTCATCCACCTACTCAACATCGGCCTCTACCCGCTCCCAGCCCTCCCATCGCTCCCCCTGTTTCCCAATTTTCGACTTACACACCGCCTGTCCCATCTTATGGACCTTACCCGATGCCTTACTATCCTTCCCCTTCAATGCATCCAATGCAACTGTCTCCCTCACCAGGTCAGAATCAAGCGCATTATCCACAGGAATACAATGGTGCACATGCACATGACCCATATGCTGCCAGCTGCCCGTATCCTGGAGCTATCAGTCAACAGTCTCCCACGATGGGGCCCAAGCCCCGAGGCGCACCACCTGCACGGAGTGCATGGAGCTATGGCCCCGGGATAGGTATGGGTGGATTCGGAGTAAATGGCAATAATGGCAGGCCGGGCGGAGGCGGCGAGGTCGTAGGACCGCGTTTAAGCTCAACGGTAAGAAGACATCCTGGAAATTCGAATGGAAAAGTTGGTGCCAGAACACCAGCTAGTGACGAGGCGTCGTCTCCGGTCGTGAGTTATCCCCTCACGGCTTTTCCTTGATCTCCGAGTTGTTCTGCGGCGATTTGACTCACGCGATGTATTCCTTTCTAGTCTTCTACCTCGTCATCGCGGAGGACATACACATCAACTTCGTCCCAACACCCTCTTCCTGCAAGACCTGATTGGGCTGTTGGTCTTAAGCCTCAGCCTACTTTGCACCCTACGCATCGGCATCATGAACATTCTGCAAACTCACGAAATATGTCCCCTGCGCACAGCAACGGACAACGGGCACAGCAAGCTCCACCCCCGCTTCAGTCGACGGACTTTCCGCCACTTACAGTCAATACCGCGGCAGAGAAACGCATGCCAGTAACGGGGGTGTGGAACAACTCATCATCTACCCGTTCTATCCTCATACCGGGAAACAATGCGTCAGGCAATGTCCTTGTCAATCATTCTGGTCCTGTCATGGGTGCTATGGCTGCTAACCTGGCCGGAAAGCCTGATGAACCTGAGGGCACACCCGAATGGCCGTCCATGAAAGGGGCCAATGAAAATCTTGGCCCCAAAGGCGTCTGGAAGCCCAGTGCCGCGTTTCCGAATCGCTGTCTGGCCCTACAGGACAAAGTCGACAAGGACAAGGAAAGATTGCGAGGAGAGGCTGTTGCCAGCGCGATATTGGTCGACAAAGTTGCTTTACTGTCAGTCGAAGACAATGATGATGAAGGCCCCATGAACACCGCCAACGGTGCTGCTCCCGTGGCATTGGCCACTTGATAAACTAGAGTAAGCATCGGATGGTCCGTCACGTCCTGTGTCAAACATTGACGTATTTTGAAACAGCTAGCATGATTTTGTCATGGTATCAGTGCTGTTGAACTTGTGGTTTGTAGTACGCAAGGATCGAACTGTCTTCTCTACAACTAGATATATAATAAAATGTTTGTAAACATGTAATAAAAGGTGATTCCGATGTTTGTTTATTTTAAAGGCTTTGCCAAACAAATGAGCATCGCCACCTGACTCTGGTGTGTTCAATCATGACTACGCGTTTGCGTCACAGGACGCATGCAGAAGAGGAGGATGCATCTGCCTTGAAGCTCGGAGCGGGTACGTACGAGCCAATGTTTCGCATTTATTTTCGAATGGTCATACCGTAACCTTGCAGAATTTAACAATGCTGGTTGTTTGCTCATCTCCGAGGTCAAGTATTTGCTCGAGAACAGGGACAAGGATGCACCCGATACCGCGTACGTACAGGATCACCCACCCATGCCGCCTTGAGGCCGATCGTGCTTTTCTTTGGGTCAGCGTGTATAACAAAACGCTCGAGTATGTCAAGACGTTTGCCAAGTTTAGCACAACCGACTCTGCCAGTGCCGTTCGAGAGTAGGTCTATTCGCTCACTCTCTGCGCGTGTACGATGCGCTTTGATTTTGGACAGCCGTGCTGACGAAAATACAAAACATTTAGGACACTACGTCGCGAACCGGCATTAACGCAATTCGAGACGGCTCAAATCGCCAACTTGTGTCCGGCGACGGCGGAAGAAGCCAAGAGCGTCATACCGAGGTGAGTTGCGACGCAGGCAAACACACATGCCGCGGACTGCTGACCTGTTTCCAATCAGTCTCGTCAAGATTGACGACGATCGGTTGCAGGCCCTCCTGGACGAAATCCAGACGATGCGCAAGTTTCAGTCATGATCCTGGAACATGACATGTAACTTTTAGGTGATATTATATCTGATGGCATGTCTAATGCGACGTCGAGTCTCCACGTTTGGCGTGATCCCCCTCCCCTGGATTCTTGGCATCCGCACATAAACAAGACTAGCCCTCCATGTCCTCCAGCGCAGGCTTGCTCATGCTTTCTTCCTCCGATTCGCTCTCCTCTTCGAGCGGCTGAGCGTCCTTGAGCTCTTTGATGTTGGTGACGTCGAACCGCTTGCTCTCCTTGAACGGTTTCGGTCGTCTCTTGACATCTTTCTTGATGACTGCATCCGCAGGGATGATGCCCCTCGGGTTGAGGTACAACAAATCGTTGCCCTCGTAGTCGTCCACGTACCGAATCCAAGTGTCGAATCTATGCACATCGTCAATCCGTCTCGTCGGGTTGTTGTCGTGATTCGTTAAGAAAGACCACGTACATGCCGAATCGATCCTCTGTCGTACGCATGTCCTCGTAGATAAACGTTTGCTTGAACGCGTCAATCGTCTCCCGGTATTGTTCAAAATTGATCGGCGGACGAAAGTCGACGTGAGAATCGTCATATCGTTCCTGTTCATTGACTGTTGACACCTTTTGGTTGTAGGAGTCGAAGATGGGGTACTCGAGCAGCAGCCCTAGCGCGGGCATTTTGGGCACGAGAACTGCTCGGGGACCGTAGAGCTTGAGAAGATGAACATGATGATTATCCGGACGCGACGAGACCATACCTCGTCGATAATATCGGCGGGGGTTCCGGTCCTGCAAGACAGGACAAGGGCAGACATCATTTTGCGCTTTTTTGGGGGGGCTACGGTCAGAGAACTGTCATGGTAGTCGCAGCCGGACTTACGATCTAAGCTTTGAGTTGAATGCACAACGTGGGGGTTCGCATGTCACGCCGGGAGACGTACCTGGTGCAGCATGAAGCTTTGTCCGTGGAAAAGCACACTAATCCATTCGGTATCGCCATAGACCGCGGGGTCCGCAATCTTTCCAAAGGACGGTTATTCGCAGGGGTCTTCGATGTAAAGAACCTCACCTGAATTCTGATCATGTTGCGTTGATTGCTGCGATCTGGAAAGTCGCGGCCGACAGTGAAGTTGTGAAAGTTGTGAGTGCCCTCGAACTTTTTTGCGGCGGCCCGCAGCTTGTCGATATCTTCGACGCTGACCCTCCATGGTCGCTTCCTAGCAAGGTCTTCTTCCGGGGAGGAAGAATCTGCCCCAGGGAAATCCCAAAAGGGATGTTGCGGGGTAGGTCGTGCAGCGGCTTGGCCACACACAAATGCCGAGTTTGGTTTGGGCGGGATTAATAAATAGGAAGGGAAGAAATAAGTGTATTTACGGCTATCGCAGGACCTGTTGATATTAATGAACACGGCTGCAGCGAGCCCTAGGGGAAGAAAGTCATACAGTCGCGCATTGAATCCGCCCTGGACTCGAACCTTGTTTGCAGACGTGAGTACGGGATGCGAGGGACAAGAGAGTGCACCTACTTTGCCCCACACGCGTATTTCTGGTGGGAGTTCTTCGTTGACGCGAGAAACCCAGTCCCTGGTGCCAGGAATGTTGACGATCAACTTCATGGATACGACGTTGCCCGCAGCGTGGACGCCTGCGTCCGTTCGGGCAGCTCGTCCGAGACTGACCTGTGATCGAGTTAGTTTGAGAACCAACAAAGGTAAGTGGTGGATCACTTTGGTAGGATCGTTGGCGTTGTCCTTGGACACAGCTCCTGCGCGAACGAGCGCGTCGAACAAGACACCTTCTACCGTTCTGACGTTGGGTTGACTTGAGACGTCTCAGGGGACTAATTCATGTTTCCCAATCACGGAGTGTCGTACGCACATTTGCATGCCACTGCAGCCCGTCCCACGAAAGCCGATGAGCAATGCTGACATGCGTTTCGGCAGCCTGGGGGGTTTGGGTCCCTCGTTCGTGGGCACCTCTGAAGGTTCTGCATGACGAGTTCCACGACGCCGACCCACATTTTTGGTCTGTTTCTCCTTTCCTTTGCGTGATTTTGACCAACCGGCGGCGTCTCGGTTGGCGGTGGGTTTTTCGAGGCTGTCAGATTCGAAAAGAGGGTCATCGGGAGATGCCCTCTTTTGCTCTGAGATGGGTGGCTCGAGTCTCACCCGCTTGGATGATTCGGAAGTGTCAGGGAACGGTCTCTTGTTGGACGTGTCTGTAGACATGTCTCTAGGATGGCGCTTTTGATGGTGATCAATGAGGTACGGATCGCACGGTGCGGAGAGAGACATACCGACAACGATGTGAAACGATGTTTGCATCTCCGTAAAAACGACGGACCGAGTAGATGCCTCATTTGGTCGTACTAGTACAAGCAAGCAAGCACTACGAGCGAAAACTGGCACTAAATCCGGAAACGAGCACAACGTCGAGCAGGACGAGCAGGAGGAGGAGCAAGTTCATTTTTTGACTCCGATACGGACGTGTCTTGGATCAGTATCGCCTCGACGACGAGTGAGCCACGACGGTAACCAAGGGCGTTCGCCTCGTTCATATAATTACGAAGTTGGGCGAGGACCACTTTTTTTCAGCGCTCGTCATGACCTCGCCCCACGGTGCGATCAATCAGCGGCCGTTTCAGCATCGCCAGTCAAAAATCACGATCGAGTATCATCGTCCTTCTCGCGAGTCCATTCAGGAATATTCGGACCTCCTCAGAGACGCTAACCTCAACGCCGTCGTCGCCAACGACACATCCTCGTTCCATCCGACCAGACAAGCACCACCACCACCACCACCACCACCACCACTACCACCACCGCCTTCGTTCAGATCGAAGACCCCCGTCGATTCTGCGTCTCCAAGGGTACGAAATTCTCTCCAGAAACCACCACCTCGTGTCCGCAAACACTCCCTCTCTTCGACGCCACCCTCCACTCGTGGCGACAACGACCCGTTTGCGTCCTCCATCTCCAAATCACCCATGACACCGCCGCCCCGTCCATCCCGTGCCAACACCGCAACCCTCCACGACATCTTCCCCTCTGCATCCACTACCGCCACTAGACGTCTCTCCGTCCCCGTTACCGTCACCCCGCTCGACCCCCCCACGTCAGCCGATCTCCAGGACCCGTTGCCCTCTCTCTCCTCAGCCGATGTCCTCGCCAGTGCCCCTCCCAGCATCTCCTCCGGCACCAGATCCCGCAGCGGCACCCTCGCCACCAAATCAAAGAAGGGCATGTTGGGCTTCATGTCCGACTTCCTCAACACCTCAAAGCGACCAGAAATAAGCACACCCTACGATCCGGTCCATCTCACCCATGTCGGATTCAACTCATCCACCGGAGAGTTCACGGGCCTACCAAAAGAGTGGCAGCAACTTCTGCAGGAGAGTGGCATCTCCAGACTAGAACAGGAAAAGAACCCCCAGGCGGTCATGGATATCGTCAAGTTCTATCAAGAGGGTCACGGCGACGTCTGGGACAAGATGGGTGCCGTCGAGACTACATCGTACCTCTCCACCCAAAAGGCCATCGCTGATCCTACCCTTCAGAACAATGTCCGTACCCTCTTTTTTTTTAGATTCACATCTTGCTCACCCTTCCCCTCAGCGCCCTGCACCCCCACCCCCCAAGAAATCTAACCCTTCTCCCATAGTCCCGTCCCCATCCACTCCGTCTGCACCTTCTCCCAGCACGTACCGCCCCGCTCCAGCACCGCCGACCACTGCGTTGCCTTCCCTTGATCGTTCCACCTCCCAGCGCACCCCAATTCGGACCAGCAAACCTCAAGACCTCGGTCGTGCAAATACCACCACCCGAGCAAGACGTCCTCCGAGCATCGGTGCCACTCAAGCGCCTCCCTCATCTGGTGCGTCAAAACCACCCCCTTAAGCCCTCTTCTCGATCCTCACGATCTGATGTTATCATTAAAGGCACTCAAACCCCAAGGGAAAAGGACCCGAGGGCTGCGCAGCAAGCACAGCAACCCAGCCCTGCCGCCGCCAGCTTGGCAAAGACTGCTGGCGTCGCTACTCCCCGACGAAGGGAAAAAAAGGACAAGGACAAGGAGAGTTCGGACGATATCATCCGTCGCCTGCAGCAAATATGTACTGACGCCGACCCTACCAAACTTTACCGAAATTTGGTAAAGATTGGCCAAGGGTGAGTCTGGTCTTTATGCTCGATGCTCCCGATGATTGATGATGTCCATCCTAGCGCTTCCGGTGGTGTGTATACCGCCTACCAAGTCGGAACCAACCTCTCCGTGGCGATCAAACAAATGGATCTTGACAAGCAGCCCAAGAAAGATTTAATCATCAATGAAATTCTCGTCATGCGAGCCTCGAGACACCCCAACATTGTTAACTACATCGATTCGTTCTTGCACAAGAACGACCTCTGGGTGGTCATGGAGTACATGGAAGGAGGCTCGCTCACCGACGTCGTCACCGCCAATTTGATGACCGAGGGTCAAATAGCGGCTGTGTCGAGGGAAACGGCGCAAGGTCTTGAACATTTGCATCGACATGGCGTCATCCATCGCGACATCAAGAGCGATAACGTTTTGCTGAGCATGAACGGCGACATCAAACTGAGTGAGTAGTCGCGTTCGCTCTGCGCTGCGCTGCAGATTTACGTATCCTGTTCAGCCGACTTTGGTTTTTGTGCCCAAATATCCGACCCCAACAATTCGAAGCGCACCACCATGGTCGGCACGCCGTACTGGATGGCACCTGAAGTCGTTACTCGCAAAGAGTATGGTCCCAAGGTAGATATATGGAGCTTGGGTATCATGGCCATAGGCAAGTTCGATTCCCATCTCCGTTGTTTGTCCTTCTCAAACCGTCACCAGAGATGATCGAGGGGGAACCTCCGTACCTCAACCAAAACCCGTTGAAAGCCTTGTATCTGATCGCGACGAACGGCACGCCCACCATCGCAAACCCAGAGGCGTTGTCACCAGTTTTCAAAGACTATTTGGCGAAGACGTTGGAGGTCGACGCCGAAAAGCGCCCCACGGCATCCCAGCTGCTCGAAGTGAGTTCGTTTACCCCCACCAAGGGTCATGCTCAACCCGGTTTAGCACCCCTTTTTCAAACTTTGCGAGCCCCTTCGCACGTTGTCTCCACTCATCAAGGCCGCCCGCGAAATAGCAAAATCCAAGTGACCAATTACCACCGCGACATGTTGCGGTGTTGGTTATGTTCGTCAAATGCGTGGTATGGACGATTCAATCTACTTCATGACGTTGCACTTTTCCCCCGTCCTTTTTTTTTTTCGCAACTACTTTTACACACCACTCTGATACGCTGCATCCGTTTCGTTCTTTCCTTTGCGCGAAAATGCCGACCTGGCATACCATAACGAAAGCTTCTGGAGTTGTGCCTGTACCCTTGAGATTCCCCTTTTATATCCTCGACTTTGTAATACCTTTTCCTACATGCTGGTCCCTGCCTGGCCTTTTCATATGACTCGGATAGACTAGTTTCGAAATACGCATGGCGAATCGTGTTTTGTGGCGTGATAATGAATGTATTTTCTGATAGTAGAAGCAAGTGATTCCACTTGGCTAGGATACAATGTATGTGCATGCAAACGCGCAATCTGATGATCGATAAAATAAAGTCTACTGGTCCGAGACGGTCTGTAGTGTTCTGCTCCACTCCACAACCTTGGGATGAGCCTGTACCTAGCGGCGCAAGTGAGTGGCGGAGTCGACACGAGTGCTTGTTTCAACATACCCTCTTTGGGTCAAAATTTAGGACTTGAAGTCCGTCCAAGGATGTTGCGCGAGACAGGGCGACATATGCTTGACCTAAACACCAGTCGGTTTGAGGGCCAAAATCACTCGATGGTGACCTACCCTTCTCGAACACCCTACCCAGATCAACTTTGACTCGCTCCAATGTTTGTCCTTGAGATTTGTGGATACTCATAGCCCATGCAAGGATCAAGGGCAGCTAACGACCCGTCAGGAAACAGATCCAGCACCGAAAGACGTTGATTTTCACCTGCGTTCTCGAGACCTGTACTTCGCCACTGGGAAGTTCAACCTTCCAGTTTTCGGGCGTAACTGCAACTTCTCGCATCATCTTGTTGGGCAACAAGAATTCCACAACGGGAACCTGCATATCGTTCGTAGCGGGTTTTTTTCTATCCGACTTGGGCCGCCCATTTCCATCAACGTCGTCATAGTCTGTCTGGTATAAAGAGGGGTTCACAAACCGCAACACTTTGCCCATACTTCCGTTTACAAGCGATTCGTCCATGTTCTTGATAAGCATTACCTGAGCACCGACGCGCAGAGTAAGCCTCTTAGGGGCCATAAAGTTCGAAAGCATCTTTTCTCTTTGGGCAGGATCGGTGATTGTTCCACCATCACTGGCGAGGAAATCTTTCTGTTCCGTGTCAAGGATTGACATTCGGCCATGGTTCGACTTGTCAACGTCCTCTCTCCGGGGAAACCTATGGGATGTGAGTGAAAACACCTGGCGAGCAGTTTGTACTTACAGCTCTGTTGGTCCAAGGCCGTCTCCGTACTCAATCTCACGGGATAATGATTTGAACTTTAATGCAGATCGTTGCGTTAACCGTCCGAACCTCATCTCGTTAAGCATGTCCACAAACTCTGCCTAGGTTGAGTGTCAGATGAATTTCTGCAAACAAATGCCAACCTTGATCTTTTTGCCGAAAGACCTTCGTGAGATTAAACGTGTGCTGAACGGTTTGGCTCCACATTTCCCCTTCGAAAGCGAACTTCACTTGCGCCATCCCTTTGGCGACAGGGGGAAGCTGGAAGAAATCACCAGTGACAACAACCTGTCCATTTTTCATGAGTGCAAAGCAAAAGAGAAAGAAAGAGCATACTTGGATCCCTCCAAATGGATCCCTGGATTTGCGGAGCGTACAAGCAATGCTTTCCAGCTTGTCGAACAAATCGCCATCGACCATGGAAACTTGGACCTGTTAGGGAACAGGGATACATTAAATCCCAAAGTACCTACCTTCATCGATGATAAGTACTCTGGTCCGGGCCCACCGCGAGGCGGCCTTCTTGTTCTTGCGGATCCTTGAAACAAGCTCCTCGGCGGTGCCCTCTCCGAGACCAATGCCCGCGAATGAGTGAATAGTTACGCCTCCAATATTGCATGCGGCAATGCCTGTAATACGTCATTCAGCCTTGTGGTCGATCGATCAGATGAATTACCCGTAGACACACCTGTGGAGGCAGTGATTGCCACTGCGTCGGGAGTCCTGGCATATTTCTTCCGGAGGACGCGGATGATCTCTCGTAAAAGAACAGACTTTCCGGTCCCTGCACAATCAAATGTATGCATACTCTCGGAAAGTAGTCGTTCCATCACGTACCAGCGCTTCCTGTGTAGAATACACTGTTTTGAAGCTCAACAAGTCGAAGAATCTCCTTTTGCTCTTGACTAAGAGAGAGACCCGCTGGCTGGGCTTGCTGGTGAGCTATTGGTATTCCAGGACCGCCGGTGGACTTCGTCTCGACGGTTGGTCCAGCGGTTGATGTGAAGTTGGATGAGCCAGTGTATACGTCTTTGTCCCAACTTGCAGGCAAGACTCGTTTCTTCGCCTTCGGCTCATCAGTGGATGAAGAAGGTCGTTTACTACCGCTGCGTACGTCTGCCGTAGTGACGTTGGCGTAGTCATGCAAGGGCACGCAGGGAAGGCTAATAGACTGCTCTCGTCCATCCAGACCAGCTTGAATGTCCCTGATACGCTGTTCCCTGGCCTTTTGGGATGCCTCTGAATCGGTCTTGGAGCTGGTGGACCAGTCTCGCTTGACGGTTCGCAGCCCCGAGAGCGCTGTTTTCGAGCCAGACATTGTCAGTCAAGATGTGGGCAAAACAGACGACGCGATTTGCAGAATTTAGAGTGAGTGTCAACGGCGGAGTTGGCAGGATTAAACTAGGAATTTTCTCGTTTATATAGTAGAAAGTGAAAGAGAGTGGCACACATAGTATGTAGGGTGTACGATACGGTGTGTAGGACAGAACAACAACCATGCGAGATTCACTGGGACGTGAGATCTGCACTTCTCAGCTGCCCATTTCCATGCTAATCGAGTGTGGAAATGACGGTCAATGTTGGCCCTTCACCAGAACCGGTACAGGGTAGAGACATAACTTGGCTGTCCGGGCAGAAAGAAGCCATAAAATGGATCATGAACGCGAGGCTTCATATACTCGCGATGTCCAAATAAATACAAACTTGGTCCTCCTGAGTCGCGTCCGACATTGAAGTCATCCTCGTTCCAATGTCCAACCTGAAGACGGTCATCGACCGTCTCAAAAGCGATAAAGTAAAGGAACGTCAGGAAGGAGTCGCCTTGCTCCGTTCCGCGTTCTCTCGTGAAGATGCGGTATATAGCATCGAAGACGGTCGCGGTTGGCTCGTCCTCTACCAAGCCTTATTCACCGCGGTCAAGATAGAGAAAGCCGACGTTGTCAAGAAAAGCGGAAAGTCAGGAACGGCTGGCGCGGCTTCCCAGCGCAGACTCACCGAAGCCGCAGCTTCAGTGCGCTGGCTGGTCGAGCGGAGCGTCCATCGTCTCAGCAAAAAGGCACTGACACCTCTTCTTGATCATCTTACTCAAATGCTCGTCCACCGTGGTCAGTTGTTCACTCCCGTAGCCTTGAATTACATCAAAACAATCAAGGTCCTGCTCGCCTGGACTCCGCACATGGACCATCTTAGCGTCGATGTCTGGCTCAAGCTCGTGGAGATCAGCTTCAATATTATCCTGGATGATCCCATAGAAGATGACCTGGTACAGACCAAGGACCAAATAGCAAGCTCTATCACCCCCGACGACTCTATGTACCAGAGTGATTCCTCACCATCAGAGGGTGACGGTAGCCTTCCGCCCACTGGTCGATCCACTCTGGCACGGAAAAGACCACTGAGGGAACACAGTTCCACACCGGTGCCAGGAACAATTTCTAACAACCGCGCAACCCGCCATCCCGTGTCACTCGAGCAGGTTGAATGTGCGTCCCTTCTGGCTCTCTTGTTCCGCCATTCAACTGCACCATTCCTGGCCGAGGAGGAGAGACCGGACCCCAGCGAACCAGACAGCTTCCCTAAAAAATTCATCCTTGTGCCCATTGTACCATCACTATTCTGGCGTATGAAACGCTTTTTAGAGCGTTATCCAACAGACACTTCCCTGCACCACGACTATCTTCTTGCATTGCAGCCCTTCCTCTCGCAGGTGGCCCTGAATTGCAAACAAGAGGTTGATGATTTCGCTTGTCATGCCTGGGACGCGTTAGTGGGACTATGGGGTAACAAGAACAAGCGGATCAAGGAAAGCTTAGTGGGCATTCTCAAGACTCTCTTCCCTTTCTTGACGGCGTCCCGTGGCGCATCGAGCCATGGCTGGGCAGACAGCGCCCAGAGGCTCTGGACCCTTCTCATCAGTGAAGCGGATACCCGGTGGGGGATCGAGGCACTCTCGGTCGACTCACTCAGGTTGCAAGTCAACGCTGAAGAGGCCGACAACCGAGGGGTGTTCGTCGCCCAGACTTTTCGAGCTGGATGGAACTTTGACGCAAGCCAGGCGCTGGCATGGGCGCTATTAGAACTGCAGGCTGATTGTGCCGAAAAAGTATAGTATCTATTTCCTGGTCAGCTAGCGTGACTGAATGTGGCACTTGCAGTTGTTTGAACATTCCGAGTCCGTGCATACAGGCACCCCTGAAGGAAGCACCTTTAAAGGCAAGCGAGCCAAACGGGAAGACCCCATATCGAATCTTCTCTACTCCTTACGAACTACATCCATAATGAGCGTGAGGCCCTATCACCTCCAAATCTTGCTTTTCTTCATTGATCGACACTGGTATCGGCTTCATGACTCTCTTCAAAATGATGTGATTGCCACTGTACTACAATTCGTTTCGGTGGATGAGGTACCCATCCAGTCATGGGCGTTTCTTTGCCTCGCAGTCATAGCCCGTTGTGATGGCATGCAGCCGTCCTCGGTCTCACCTTCCGATGACACCTTGTCGCCAAGCCCCCGTCCGCGCGGGCCTGCTACCTGGGACCCCATATGGACACATGCCATGCGTCGCGCAAACGTTCCAGTAGTGTGTCGAGCAGCCTGCCACACGGCGCATACTCTGGTGCGTTACTCGAAGCACCTCCTCACACCTCAGCGCGTCCTTGCGGAAATCGAGTCACTTGCGAAAGATCTTGACCTACAGGGGCCGAGCTTTCCCTATGATTCTGTCTGTATGTTCCTAGCTCAGTGTTTGAAAGTGGCTAGCCAGGATGTTAGGCTTTATCGCATGCAGCTAGAGGAGAAGGTGTTGAGCTGGCTTCTCGACAATTGGCGGGTCGGCACCTCGGCAAAGGATGTCAGCGGCCGTTTTCGTATGCCTCCGCATACCATCAGCGATTTCATGGAGCTTTTGGAGAGCGTATGTGGATGCTCTCGACGCAGCGACCCAATCTGTCGTATGATACTCCCGGACTGCGATATCGTGAATGTCATGAAGGAGCACCATAAGACCAAGGCTATCCGGGATTACGTGCTACACGCCAGACTTCCCTTGCTTGGCCGACATGGAGACTCCTTGCCGAATACAGGGTCCGCCTACGAGATTCCATCAATGACCAAAGCAGACCAAGAACTTGTTCCTCCTAGAGGTCGCGAAAGGAGAGTTTCGGCATTCCTGGTCAAGTCCATGGAATCCCTGATATCAGAATGGGAGACGGTGAGAGAAAGCACGATACAACCTACTGCTGAGAAGGTCCGGCAGTCCCTCGATGCAGCTATCACTGCTCTCATGTACGAGTCTCTGCTTTCCCTGAATGGAACCCATAGCAACAGGCGAGTCATACAGTCGGCTGGAAAGGTGGTTGTTCTTCTTGCGCCATTCGTGACTGACGCTAAGTGGACACCGGAGGAGAGACTCTTGATTTTAAAGGCTCTGGAACCCCTGGTTGTCGATGCAGATCAAGACGATACCGACGACGAATGGACGACGTTGATTGAGGCTGGCACGGAGTCCGGGATCAAATCCCACATGCTCCACAGCTCACGGATGCGTATCTCGAACCGCGTTCGACCACAAAACCGGTGTCGAAACTTGCAACTTCTTTGGGAGAATGCAGATGTGCGTATGTCTTTTTGTTTGTGAACATCGCCAATGTTGCGCTGCCATGTTTAGGTTCAAAATGCCTTCGGCGTGATCGTGAAGAAACTTGGACAGTTGCTTAGCATCCTCACTGATCAGTCGACTGACAAGCAAGATTCTGGAGAAATCGAACATGATGGATTTGGCCCGATCAGAACGACGCAAAGTACCGCATCACAGGAAGAACACGCGTCACCAGCAGCCCTCGCAACACGCAGCTTAGTGGAAATATGTATATTCTTCCTTGCATCTGTGCCCGTCTTCCAATGTCCGACCGGGCAAACGCCACGCAACAAGGAGCTCGTCAAATTAGTGGTCGACTGTCCTGAGGAAAAGCTTCTGCTCTTTGGACCCCCACTTTTGACCGTCGTGCGTAGAAGACTTCTCAACCTCAGTCTCGATGTCTTGGATAACTTGCTAGTCAAATGCGCCGGACTCCTTCAGAGATACTCTCACGCTATCAGCGATCAATTTCACTTCCTGGTCGTCGACTTGCTGAAGTCATCCTCGCACATTTGGATGGCAAAAGAAGCTACTACAACCGCCATCAGTGAACACGTGCGGGTTCTTTGTGGATGGATATCTAATATGATGGAGGCAGCAGAGACGAGGAAGAAGACGTTCTGGAGGATACGTGACTTGGTAGCCCGTTTCTTGGAAGGATATCTCGCAGAAGATCCATCGCAGTCATTCTGGCCTACTGAATATTACGACGTCGAAATTAAACGTCCCTTGAACACCCTGTTAGCACTGAACCTCGACGAAGATATTCGCGTTCGCTTCCGTGCTGCGGTTCTCACCGCAAGCTTGTTCGCTGTTGGCCACGACGAACTCATCCACGAGTACAAGGACCTGGATGGTTTCTATCAATTAGTTCGTGATTCATTGCCTAGGGATCTCGCAGAGTACGACTTTTCCTCTTCGGTCATTGCTAGCCTGATCAAGTTTGTCAGGTATGAGCGCATGCTCACAAGGACACTTTGTTTGGGGAACATCATGATAGCTAGCTCATACGTGCGACGAGGTCCTTACTGGCACCTTCTGGAAGCAGCCTTCCACAGCCCATTGTATTCCCGCCATATCGAAGTGGTGTTGTGTGGCGTTTCCGAGCGTCTTGGGCTATCTAAACCTCATGAACTCTTTGAGGCTTATGCGTCCCAGATTGCTTTGTCGATTCGACAGAACCTCCTCGACATTCTGCGTTTGCCACCTAATTTGCTTGGCTATGCAAACAGAAGAGAGTGCGCGGAAGCAGCATTTCGTCTATTTACACCTGCCAACCTGATGGAGGGAGGAGGGAGCCAAGAAACGGTTGCACATGGTCAACAACTATTTGTTAATCACTGTTCCGCCGTCCAAAAAAACATTGCAGACGGTCTTCGAGCCTGTATCGGAGATCTCATCGGGTTGCAGCTCGTTTCGCTCGTTGACACGACCGACGCTAGCGACTCCACGCTCATGAGTCACCTTGAGGAACTCTTTCAGGCCAGACGCATCGATCTTCGACCTCTCGGAGGCTTTAGGCAATGTGTTCAGCAAAATGCAGCGAGGATTGCAGCCTCTGTTATCCGCTCCCTTGGTGACCAGGATTTTTCGGACGATGGCGCAATCGTTGAAGTTTTACGCGCCCATGGTCTGCGGGAAGCCGCTTGGACGTTCATGTTACTGAATAAATATCGCCGTTTGAACGAGTTTAGGTTCCATCCTCCGAACCTACCGCGCTTTAGCACCAGCACCATCTTACGGTCTTTGCAGTGGTGCACATCAACGGCGGTATCAGAGCATGTCACTGCCATCTCATACCATGTCCTTCATCAAATTTTCGCGGAATTACATTCTACACCGTTTGTCAACGAACAACTTCGCTTGCTGAATGGCATCAGTCTCTTGGTTGCTGTGCTCGGCGACAAGTTCAAGGATCCTACGCTGCTCCATACCTTCATCCAGAAGTCATCTTCATTACTTGTTCAACCCGATCTCACTCGAGCCGCGCAATCATATCTCGAGTGGGGTTTCTCGATCTATCAAATGGAGGTCCAACTTGACCAACGCTTCCCCGATATCCTAATCCGTGTTTGTGCTCTGCTAGATGACGACCGTGGTCCTTCGAGTGCTTCCAGTTCACCGAAACGGAACCAAGAACTCTCGCTTTGGATCGACGAACAGGCACTTGCGCTCTGCAAAAATCCAAGCATCAAGGCACAAGTTTTGAAAGCCCTTCCGGCGTGGTCTCATGAACCATCACCCGCCCTCCTCTCCGTTACCGAAGATGTCACTGCTGACGCGTTGTCTACAACGCTTAGCGATCACCGTATAGCTTCAAATAAGTTCCGGCTTGTGCGAAAATTGCTCGAGATGGCTGAGCAATATGCATATAGCAAATCACAGTTCGCTATGACAGATTTCTGGCGGCTCAAGGACTACATTCCCCCGGCGTCATATATACAGCGGGACGACATTGATGCGTTTGCCTGCCTGCTCGTCGCCAATACTGGCAACATCTATGGTTTCGGCAGTGAACACCCCTTTCCCCAGACCATGCGCGCTAGACACCGAAGAAACACCCCTAAGCAGGGAGAGGCACAGGTTCAACGTTCCCCCCACTGGTCCATCATACAAACGCTACTCGTCATGCTTGACGGGACTAATCCCTCGAAGGTCTATCTTGTTTACTCAACTCTCAAATCACTGATCTCCACGTCGTCCGAGGAGACTCTAGCTTTCCACCTTTGGTCCGCGGAGTGTCTAGCCCCTCTCGAATTCTTCCAACAATTTCCAGCCGCACTGTCGGTCCGTCCTGCGCGCAACATTGCCGAGCTCGATTCCATTACACAATCACCCAATGATTTTGCTCGATGGATTTGCTCCCTTTCAACACTTTTGAGCGACACATTGAACTCTTCCGACAAATTCTATGCTCAACTTGCACCCCTCATTGCGAACAATGTTCAGTTTGCGGAAGAGGTATTGCCTATCCTCGTCCACACTCTACTTTCAAAGGAAAACTCGCAGGGTGAATCCTTGTCCGCATCGACGAGGAAGATACTTTCCGACTACTTCGTTGCTATACTGGTTGCTGAGGACGCTAGCCAGTCCTGCATGCGTGCGATAGTCGACGTCGTTCTTCACCTGCGTAGCTTCCACCCCGTTGACTCCAATGATTGGCTAGCACACGACAAGTGGTTAGATGTTGATTTCCGCCTCTTGGCGAAGAGTGCGGTTGGTTGTGGATCATACACCACCGCGCTCTTGTTCCTAGAGCTTGCATTCGAATATGGGAAACTCAACAAGGAGTGTCCAGATGGCGTCGAGCATTTGTTGTTTGAGATATATGGGCACATTGACGAGCCCGACGGCTTTTATGGGATCAAGACTACCGATCTCCACCATTTCTTGATCAAGCGTTTCCATCACGAGCACCAATGGGATAAAGCGTTCCGCTTCCACGGCGCGGCAATCGAGGCTGGTAGTCGCGAGTCGACGGATGCAGATGGTCTCCTCCAATCATTCCACGCATTCGGATTCGACAGCCTCGCCATTGGTACTCTTCAGCTTCAGGGCTCGCAAAAGGGATTTCAGTCAGACGAAGCTTCACTGACCATGTCGTATCAATTGGGATGGCGTACGGAAACCTGGGATTTGCCTGACAGCGGAGATTTTCAGGATTCCAACATCGCCCTTTATCGTGCGCTCCGTGCAATTCATCGCGAAAGGGATCCATACGTCATCGACTCCACTATCCATTCTGCCCTCTGTGATGCCATGGAACGCTTACGGACGCTTGGCAACGAAGACATCACGGAGATCCGAGAGATTGCGCGGAACATCATGTCCCTTAATCAGCTCTCACAATGGAGACGACGGCCCATCCAAGACTGCCTCAACTCCAGGTCTCCAAATATCCAGCCGATTTCGCAGCTTGTTGACATCGATCCTGAGTTCGAGTGAGTACGCAACGCCGGGTGGTCCGTCATGCACTCATTGCCGAGTTTAGATTCAGTGGTCTTGAACGAATACTAGCGACTAGGGTATCCTTGATCCGCTCTGTCAGACGAAAGGAAGAGCGCGAACAGATCGGGGACATGATTACACCGTTTGGTAATAGTCTGTTGGAACTCGAGAAGCGTTGCCTTGTCCGTCTTTCCGTTGCAGCACGAAAATCGAATAAGCTTCAGGTGGCACTCAACTCCATTGTGAAGGCCCGACGGCTTGAAGGCGTATCCACTCATGAAGTGTCGTAAGAGTTTGCGCATGTCCTTTGGCTTCAGAACGAGCAAAAGTTGGCTGTTCAGTTCCTGAAGGACCTTTTCCTTCGGCAGGACCAAGCTGCTCCAAGTGAGCCGGGACAGGTTGTCGAGCGAGCGCTCTCTATGGCACGCTTGGTAGGCGTCCCATCGCGACTATGACAGTATTCTTAACACTACCGCGTCAGGGATCCTGGATTTCGGAAGCATGCATGGAAAAGCCACTGGACATTAAGTACAAATACTTTGATGCGGCGACGGCGCTTGCGATGGAGGTGGAAAAACAAATCGACACCCAGGGAAATGCATGTGCCAGCGTCTTCCACAAATGTGCACTCTTTGCCGAGCACCAATACCATGTCATCATCAAATCACCGGATGCAATGCGGTGGAAGACATACGTAGATCGCAAGAGTCAAGAGATCAAACAGAGAGAAAGCCAACTCCTTCGCACTCAACCAGGCACGACTGAATACCACGCCCTGTTCGAAGATCAGAAGAGGGCGAAAACTGTCCTCGCAGAGGATGAAGAGGCCTATAAGCAACACACGGGGGCGCTGGTTACATTCCTTGAACTTGCCATCGACATGTATTCAAAATGCCTCGCTGCCTCAGACATCTTTGATGACGACGTGCCTATCCGCTTCTGCTCCCTGTGGTTCGCGAATTTCGAGGATCGGAGACTGCAAGACACGTTTAAGGACGCAGTCGCTCGGATACCCTCGAGGAAATTTGTTTTCCTTTCTCATCAGCTTTCCGCCCGTATCTCTCGGCCCTCACAAGACAATTTGCCGGAAAGCCAACAAATACTCCAAGGGCTTGTCATGCGAATGTGTCAGGAACACCCCTTTCATAGCCTGTACCAAGTCTATTGCATACGACCCGAGAGGTCCGGGCAGTCGTCTTCAAGCAGAAGACTGTCTAGTCGCCACGAGCCAACGTTGTCGCAAGCTCAAATCGACCGTTCCGGCGCTGCATCTGACATCTTTGATCGGCTACTAAACGATCCACGATATTCCACTCGTGTTAAAGTGATCGAACAAGTGTGCGATGCCTCTATCGAATGGGCCAAGTACCCCGTCAAGGACAATCGTGCCATCAAGAGAGTCAAGGGCTCGCTCTATATTCCAGATAACCTGATGATCCGACGGTTCCGCGACGTCCAGGTGCCAGTTGTCACCTCCCACCCAGTTATCGATGCTACTCTGAAATACGATCAATGTGTCTGGATCAGCCACTACGATTCCACCTTTTCGACGGCGGGCGGGATCAGCCTTCCAAAGATCAGCACCTGTTACGGTTCTAATGGTGAAAAATACAGACAATTGGTGAGTGGTTGGCGAGGCAATGTTCCGTCGCAAAGAAGCTGATCCTGTCCCCCAGTTTAAGGGCGGGAACGACGACTTGAGACAAGACGCTGTCATGGAACAAGTTTTTGACCTGGTCAATGTCGTTCTCAAATACGATCGGGAAACCAAAAAGCGCGACCTCAAAGTTCGCGGATACACCGTCTTACCTCTTGCAGCGCAAGCCGGGGTCTTGGAGTTTGTTGGCAATACGGTGCCACTCCAGACATGGTTGGGAATTGCCCACCCAAGGCGAGTGAATCCGATCAAACCATGTTGGCTTGGCCGACGCTTTACCCTGCGCAGATACCGCCCCAACGATCCCAAGCACACGGATATTCTCACCAGTATCAAACAAACACGAGAACGTCACCAGGGGAGAGTGGAAGCGATGGTTGCGCACTTTAAAGATATCTGCAACAAGACGGCACCCGTCATGAGGCATTACTTTACTGAGAAGCACAAATCACCCATTGCCTGGTTCGCGATGCGGCTCAACTACATTCGGAGCGTCGCGACGACTTCAATAGTGGGCCATATTCTGGGCCTAGGAGATCGACACGTGTCCAACATCTTAATGGACAATGGAACTGGGGAGGTGGTGCACATCGATCTAGGGATCGCGTTCGACCAAGTAAGTACTCTCGTGCCAAAGTACCTCGTAATTCATCGACCCTGGATAGGGAAAGCTGCTGCGAGTGCCGGAACGCGTCCCCTTCCGAATGACGCGCGACGTGGTGGACGGTATGGGTTATTCGGGCACGCAAGGTGTCTTTCAGCGATGTGCAGAAGAAACGCTGCGCGTCCTGCGCGAGCGATCGGATGTCATCATGACCGTACTCGAAGTCTTCAAGCATGATCCCCTCCACTCCTGGTTCGTCTACGTCCTTTTTATTCGTTTGGTTGGTTGGAAAGACTTGCGCGATATGCAGGACCGCGAGCGAACTCAAGATCAAAAAGATCCAAGACAGCACCAACGAAGCCGTATGGGTTACTGCGGAACAGTCACGGTACGGATCAGTTCACGGCCCTGACCCCGCGGCGAGCGCACCCGTCAACGAAGCTGCGGACCGTGCACTCAACTCTGTGGCTCGCAAACTGGACAAGTCACTCAGTGTTGAGTATACGGTCAACGAGCTCATTGCCGAAGCGACGGATATTGTTAACCTCGCCACGATTTATCATGGTACGTCGATTTGATTGGATCTTCCCCCGCACCCCTGGTCCTGATGGAAGACATTGATAACGCTAGGATGGAGCCCTGATTATTAGAGTGCTATGTACATTGCGTTGTTATCGTTATGCAAGACACGCGCACTCGACCTCGTCGTACTAAATGTTGTCCTCTGGCACACCATATATGTAGCAGTTACTGCCACCTAATCTATCATCCAAGTAGCGTGACATGGAGATTAAAAGAGTGGTTAATCTGAGACATTTATCCTTGATCGACGTGCCAGTTCTGCAAGAGTACGAGTAAATGAAGGACCCACACGTGTTTCTGGACTCGAATGCCAGAGCTGTCACCCGGGTAACTCAAAAAAGGGTACGCTTTGCATGTGAATCACGATCATGCAGGTCGTCAAGCTCTCCTCGTCGAGTTTTCGTCTCGCTCACCGCTCCATGTCGAGCATTCGTCCACAAAATTGGAAGACACTCGCACCTCCCATCCCAAACTTTTCTCACCAGCCATCCGCCCTCCCGCCGCTCCCTGTTCCTCCTCTTTCTGCTACTCTTCAGAGACTCAAAGATTCCCTGCTTCCCCTCGCTCGTTCCACCGAGGAATTCGCCTCCGTATGTCGCAAGATTGATGACTTTGCACGCCCCGACGGTCCTGGTCCGATCCTTCAGCAGTCACTCCTCCACCGCAGGAGCGAGAGAGACCATTGGCTGGAGGAGTGGTGGGACGACCTAGCCTATCTCTGTTACAGAGACCCCGTCAGTCCCCGACTCTGCCTTTCACTTCACTCCTCTCACACCGTTTCTCCCAGGTCGTGGTCAATGTATCGTACTACTGTAAGTGGATACACCCGCCCCATGTTCTCATGGTGACCCCCGTTCGTCTTTAGATGGCTTTGAATCTCACCCTGCACATTTGCCCCAGACACCCGCCGCTCGCGCTGCCGCCATCACTCGTGCCGCCATGTTATTCCGGCAGAATCTCCGTTCGGGCCAATTACCCCCTGACATGATCAAAGACGCCCAGCTTTGCATGGACACTTATCGGTCTGTTCACTTCCAACGCTCGTCTTACTGACATTTGACTCAACTCAGTTGGATGTTCGACTGTTGCCGTGTCCCCGGCGCACAAGGCGTCGACTGGAGCATCTCTTACGCCGCTAGCCCAAATCCGCATGTTGACCTCGGTCATGTTATCGCCGTGCGCAAGAACCGTTTCTGGAAGATCAAGGCTGAAGTTGGTGGTAAGGTACTTGGCATGGGTGATTTAATTAGGTGCGGTTTGTCTTCTAGAGATAACTATGACTGTGCCGAGACAGGTTCTCCAAAATGCATAACGGGGTCATTCCTTGCAAAGATCCAACATTCTCATCTTCCAGCTCCTCCACAATAATACTCACTTCTGTCCCGTAGCCAATTTCAATACATATATGACCACAGCAACCATGATTACCCCGCAATCGGTGTCTTGACGGCTCAAGATAGAGATTCATGGGCAAAGGTACGTATCCCACAACATCCCTGTCTTACTAGCAATTATCATTCATCCTGTTTCTGAGCATTCTGGACTCTAATGCAAATCTAGGACTTCGCATGTCTATCTTCAATCCCCCAGAACGCAACTGTTTTTCGCGAGATTCATTCTTCGGCCTTGGTAATATCTTTGGATGATTCAACACCACCTCCAGGGAATGATGTAGATATTTCGAGGGCTCTATGGCATGGAACACTTGCAGTGAGTGCTCTCCGGTGGCTGAAAACACGTCTATCTGACGGCATCTCATGCGACTACTTGCGATATGCAGTCGTCGACAAATTCGACTGGCGTCTCGCGAACCCTTTCTTCGCGCTACGTTGATAAACCCCTCCAATTTGTAGTATTTGATAACAGCTCAGCAGGGTTGATGGGTGAACATAGTGTCATGGATGGGACGCCCACCATCCGCCTATGCGATGAACTGCTCGGATTTCTCGCGGATCCGAAATCAGACTTTCAGCTACTGCCTTCGGCCTCCATGGTTGTGAACCCGGAACCATTGGACTTCGATCTGACATCCATCCCCGAAGTTCATACAGCAATAACGAAAGCAGAACGGTCCCTGTATGATCTTGCCTCTTCGCAGTCGCTTTCTTTCCTCAGGACGAGCTACGGCAAAGCTGCAATCAAGTCATTCGGTGTAGCCCCCGATGGATGGACTCAGATGGTTGTGCAGGTTGCGTATGCACGACTTGCCGAACGATTCGCTGGCGAAAGCGGACGAGTCCCACCGTGGCCTGTGGGCACGTACGAGGCTGCTACGACTAGGAGGTTTTACAAAGGACGTACGGAAACTATTAGGGTGGTAAGCAATGAATGTGTTGCGTTCGTGCGGGCAATGCTGGGACAGTCTGGTGAGCTGCGACAACATTTCTGGACGTGCGCTGGCCTGACTGTGTTCGGTATTCGATACAGCAACGAAGGATGAGAAAGTACAACTATTGAGAGATGCGGTTAAGAAGCACACACAACTTGCCCGGGAAGCAGCAAATGGCGAGGGTGTGGACAGACACATGTTAGGTTCGCCGGTTGGTTCTCCCCTAATCCATAAATTGATTTTGTCTCGCCCGACAGGTCTTCGCCTCTCTAAACCGTCCTCATTACCTGCCCCAGCACTATTCGCCGACCCGCTCTACACCCGCTCCTCGCACTGGACGCTATCCACCAGTGCAGTTTTCAGTAGCCACGTCGGGGTCTATGGATGGGGTGAAGTGGTACCCAATGGGTTCGGAGTCGCTTACATGACTGGATTCGACGGTGTGTCCATCCACGTTTCAGTGGAAAACAAGGATATTCATACGAGATGTTCTTGATCACAGATTACCTACAGTTCACGATCACCTCGCGCACCGAGATGCCTAACGCAGAGTTTACCAAGGAGATTAGGAGGGCAGCCGAGGAGTTCTACGAATTATTTTCTGGCCCTGCCCACTACCCGGTGTCGAACACCAGTGCAAAGCTTTGACGGCAAAGTGAATATTAATGAGAAGCCAGATCCTAGATGACATTACGCGTGAATCGCAGTGTGTTTGAACGTTTGGCCATATGTACCAACATCAAGTAACCGTACGCTGATACAAACTTTACGATCGAGAGTGTGCAATTACATTGAAACGGGAAAGTGGAAAAGGTAATGAAGAATATGTGAACGGCGGGAAGGAGAGCTCTTTACTCATCATCTTCATCCTCTTCAACCACAGCCTTGGATTTCTTCGCCCTGGATGTTGTAGCCCTTGATTTCTTGGCAGCGGCGGCCAGCTTGGTCGATGCAGGACGCTGTAACAAGTCAGACCATGTAGATGGATATCTAGAGTGGGCAAACCTTTCTTTTCTTGCCAGCAGACTCGTCCACGTCCTCATCCTCCTCATCCTGCTCCACCTCGGCGAGTTCCTCCGCAAAATCCTCGCCCGAGGCTTCGGACTCATCCTGATGGTCGAGAAACAGATTCAGCAGGAAATATTTTGGCTAGCCCAAATATCCAACCTTGGCGGGTTTCTTCTTTGCAGGACCCTTTTTAGCAGCGGGTTGTCGTCGAGTTGCCCCTTTTGGTTTCTCTACATCTTCTTCCTCCTCACGTTTCTGGAAGGTAGATAAAGACAATACTCAGAGATGAGTCATGGCGCAGACCTTCGCGCGGGGCTTCCTGGCAGGAGCGCTCTTGGTCTTTTCTTCGGTATCCTCACCCTCGTCTTGGCCCTCGTCAGTCTTCTTTGGTTTGGTTACGCGTTTCCTTTTTGGTTTTTCTTCTTCGTCCCCCTCAGCTTCAGTTTTTTTCTTCGCGGGGGCGCGCTTCTTCTTGGGCTTCTCTTCGTCGTCCGCTCCATTCGCGGCGTCGGCGGGCTTTCGTGCAGTGGGAGGGATATCTTCATCAGCAACTTGACCTTCTTCCCATGCACGTTGTATGCGTGCCCTGTCTTCCTCCTTGAGGTCCTCCCACCCATCAAGGTCTTCGGGAGTGGAAAACACAGCTTTCATGTTTGTTATAATCTTGGGTGTGGTGCAACCCCAATGGCGCCACGCGCTGTCGAACGACATGAGGGCTCGAATGGAACATAAGAAAGGGGCTGAAACGTACAAGTTGGTGTGGCCCTTGATGTCGACGACGGAACCGATCCGCAGGGTACCTTTGGGTATGAGGGTTCCTAGAAATCTCGTGAGACTCAACTACGTACTTGTATTGGACATTTCTCACCTGTGCAAGGTTTGGCACCTTTGAGAAGAAAAATCAAGCGTCTGGCGTGATTGTGATGACGAGGGGTCAAGTTCAACACACCTTTGCATTTTGCACGGGCAGAGGCCGCGTATTCAAGGCGATAACCACTCTTTTTGGTCGCTCCCTCGTTGTCAGACATCAGTCAAGGATGCGGTTGGGATGGGGACGGAAGTGTGGATGAAAAGAAAACAGATGGGGGTAGTTCATCTCGACGCGATGTGGTTTTGTTGAACCACCCTGTACCTTCAAAGTCCGACCCCGTGTGGCCTTACAGCGCACGGACCTCTTTTTCTTGTGCGCGCTCCAGCGTCGGTCGAATATTTTACGAATTTCTAGAGATCGTGGTCGGAAGCAAATCACGACCTTGGACCAGGTTTATTTGTCCAAACATCGTTCGGTGTGTCGTTACCCAGTGCAGGCAGCACGACATCGAGCCACCTCACAGCGACGACGTTGATTGACAAATCCAATCTGGTACTGTATGCGTTGCGTCTGGGGTAGAGGTACTAATTTACAAGCATAAAAATGTATCGTTATAGATTCGTCCCCCACCCCGACAGACTTCCTAGATTTGAGTCCCATCCGCGTTTGTGAAACTGTATGTGTGCATTCCGCCCCCGGAATCGCCACTGATAAAGGAATGAGTGGATGCCATCCCGTCCAAGTGGTACGCACATGACAAGTGGGAGTTCCCCGTTCTGGTGGTCTCCAATGGAAAAGTGGCCGACGTCAAAGTCTGTTCTCCCAATGACCACACCTTGGGTTTCATCTGTGCTGCCCATAGATGGTTCCCACATCCGCACGCAGCCTTGTCAAAGTGTCAGATATAGCACGGTCAATTCCATCACACCGGACCTACCATCATTTCCCCCACTCACGATTCCTATCCTCATCCTATCCCTGCCTTGTACCCAGTTGGCCGCAACGACGCCATAGCCTCCACCTCCCACTGTATCTGAATCACGATGTTCGAATCGGCAAAGTGGCCCGCGCGATAACGCACGCACGTCATATACGTGCATTGCGTTGTCATTTCGCGCGACAGCGAGGAGACATCCATCAGGTGAAAATGAAGCATGGTTCACCTCTTCTTCTAAATCGTCTGGTTTTTTACCAGTACCAACACGCGGTCGTACTTGAAACTTCTCGAGCTGTTGCGTCTCGTACGCCGCTTTCTGTTTGCGGCGAACGTCGTAGAGGTGGACGGGATGTGTACCATCCTTACCCCACGTGAACAAAGCCAGCGTTGTCCCATCCGGACTTATGGCAGCAGCATCCCCCGATCCCGTGGCATCAAGTTGTTCAGACTGGTTCTTGCGTACATCAAAAGCGTGGTGGAAGCCTCTGCGATCACCATTCACCGTTGGCTCGGAGGACGAGAATAAAAAGTTTTTCGAAGGTCCCTTTCCCCATAGAGTGGAGCCAGCAGCGTGGCCTGATCCCTTCGGCGCCACGCGAAGCTGTTCGAAATTTGGATTTGCGTCCATCACATCCTCGAAGAGATCTTGAGAATACAACCGCACTGTCCTACAGGATATTTGTTCAGACCAGTGAATGCCTAAAGGCACAACATCGCGTACCCGTCATGACAGGTAACAGCCAACGTAGACCCATCAGGGGAATATAACAAATCTTGTGGTCTAGAATTGAATGGAACTGGAGCATGATAATGAGAGCGAGCGTGATCACCAGTACAATTGACTCACCCTGACGTATCGCGTGCAGTTCATCGCGCTCTCTATTATCATTGGGGTCAGATATCTCCCACACTTTAACGACGAGATCGCAGCCCGAGGATAGAAACTGCCTTGAGCTGTGTGATACTGTGAGATATCCATACATGCGAGGTCACATGCAACTTACTTGGATGGGTTAAACGCGATATCGGGCACAGTGTAGTACTTGGTCACTGAACCTGTGGTCGTTCAGCGACATTAATGTGATGCGTTCTTTTGGGGTTCAAAGTGGAGGACCACCCACCGCGAGATGTCCTGCGTGGGCGACAATGCGCTGGTGGTACGTGTACTGGTTCGAAGATCTCGATGAAGGGTATCATGGTGAATCACCGAGCCTTACCTCGACCACGGTGGTAGACGATCAACGAACCCTGCTTATTCTCTGGGGGAGGAGGTGGCCGATCTTCTGCTTCAATGAACACCATTAAGCCCTTGTATCGGATGGTATTATTTGACACCGACCATCTTCGTCACCATCGGATTCTTCCAAACCACCTTCTGCCGAGGCACAAAGCACTACGATGCCTTGCTCTTGAATGACCTTATTGACCGCTATATGACCGAGGTTAGCCAGCCATGCAAGACCAATCACATGTGCGATACTTACGCCCAGACGTTAGGTGAGGATACTTTGCAGTCAACCCAAGTTTAGTATATCCTTTCTCGTAATAAAGATTAGGTGGACGACGAGGGGAGATGTGCTCTTGTCTCCGGGTATGGTAAAATGGTTTCGGAAACCTGGTGGTGCCATAGTTCCCGGACATCTAATATGCGATGCATGAGACGAAATCGTGCGTGATTGCTGGGCTCACCATTCCCCATGGGCCCTTCAAATCCCATGAGCTTTGTAGAGCCCGATCGACAGGAGGCTTTTTTCGAGGAATGCGGAAATGAGGCAAGGGATGGGGTTTGTATAGGGCAGTATCCGAGTCGTGTATCGGGGTCAAGTCTTCTGCTTTGTTTCTTTCTGGTAAGGGAATCCACTACGTGGCAAAGCAAGTCCATGAGGACTCGCGTTGAAACTACCAAATGTCACGTTACGTTTGCATCATTTGAAATATCCAGCGACGCGAGAAAATCTATGCAGTCATCGTCGTCACCATCCGAATGGTTTCGGTCAGACGGGCTGGAGAAACGAAGTTCAGTACGGGAGAGGTCAGCCTCCAGCTTTGGTATGTCTCCGGGGTCTCCATATGGTTCTGAATTATGCAGTGATCCAGTAGGTTCTTCCACTTTTTGCCTCTGGGATGCGGTCCGTCTGGTTGGCCATGGAGACGAGTCGCACAACGCACCTTGGAGGGCCAAGTCTCGGGCTCACTGTCGGATGATATTTCAATAACGTCATTGATGCCACCCTTGCGCTTCAACTCATTATGATGATTGCTTATTGCATCCATGGCCAATTTCATGGCGTCAGTTGCACGCTTCTTGTATGGGCGGCCGTCATGCAGTGCTCTCCGTGCGTTCAATTCCTTCAATAGTACGTGAGAATCGCACAGTGAGTGGTGAGCTGAACGAACCAATTGTGTTACGCGTTGCAGCTCGGTACGCTGATCTCTTACTGACAGTGGACGCGGACTGTACGGGTGTCTGGTGAGTTTACACATAAGGTCAATGGGGTGCATGACCCACGAATTGGGTTTGGGGGAAATAGAAGGGGGCAACGGGTCGTCGCTGTCCGAGTCGAGGAGAGATATGGTGACTGGTTTGCGTCGTTTCTTGCGGCGCGGTGAAGGGGTACGATCTAAACGTACGCAATGTCGTACGCCCGTACAGAACACGTCTAGTTCGTCGACATCAATCACTTCGGACGACATATCGAGTCGTGAATGAGCTACTTAGGGGCAGGTGGGAAAACACAATAAAGTCACGTGTACACCTTGTATTTCTCCATCCATGGGCCAGTCCGTCTCCTCCTCGTCGCCGTCCACGTCAACGACATGTCCGATGAGTCGTTCGGACGGGGCATCGTCTAGCAGAGGTTGTCCTATCGACCACGCGTCGATGCCAATCAACCCGCTCAATCAAATGCCCACCCTACCTCAAACACCGCTGGACGAGTCTGCCCAACTTCCGACGGGACGCACCTTCTCCTCAATACCGCGCGCCGTCGAGTCTGAGAGAAAAGAGACATGGGAGTATCCTTCTCCCCAGCAGTTCTATAATGCGCTCGTTAGGAAGGGATGGGAGACGCCTCTAGAGCATGTAGAGACTATGGTCGAGATTCACAATTTCCTGAACGAGCGTGCTTGGGGCGAAGTGCTCAAATGGGAGAAACGCGTCGCTCGGTGAGACACGTCTCTTGATTTTTTAGGGAGCGTCGTTGACGATAACTGCTAGGCCCGATGATGAACAGCCGCATCTCGCGAGGTTCAAGGGACGTCCCGGGGAGTTGTCCCCCAAGGCCCGCTTCTGGATGTTTGCCGGATGGCTATTGCCTTCGCGGTTCAAGTAGGTCTTTCCTCCGTCGTGGGTCTCTGCGCTGACACGAATCGTAGCACCGAGCCACCCTTTGATCGTCACGATTGGATCATTCGGAGACCACACACGGGTGAAGAGGTACGGTACGTGATCGATTACTATTCAGCTGCGCCTACGCCAGATGGGGAGCCTGTCTTTGCATTGGATGTCCGACCCGCGCTGGACAGTGTACAGAGCATCAAAGAGCGGGTCGTCGTCGGTACGACGGAGATCTGGGAAGAGTTGAGCGACCGTGCTTGGGGACAGAGGTAGTCGGGCGGCGTCATGCACTAGCATACATGTACCCGTACGCGGTCGTAATACATAGAGATCCTCGCTCACATCTAACGTGTTCGCTCGGACGTACGGTAGCAGTCGTCGTCGTCGTGGACAGCGCTGGGAAAGCGAGCTCGGGTTTCAAAACTGGGCAGTGCATTGTCGCGCGTTTTGCAAGCGAACGCACTACAGTCTGCTTGCGTTGTCGATACTCGATCACTGCAAGTTCGATTCCCGCGACGACGACGACGAGCAGTCCTCCCCACTGCCAGTCACGATGGAGCGACCAGCTGGTCCACGTCAACCAGACAAGCGCAACGAGGCGTACGAGTCCATCTTTGGCCGTCCGTCGACGACCCACCATCAAGCGGGGAATCCATACTACGGACAACCTGCGCAGAACGTACCGTATCACCACCAAGTGAATCAGCTCTCGTCTCCGTACAATTATTATCCCCAGGGAATCGATAGACGTACTTCCCATCCGTCCTCGTTCGCCCCCCAACCTGCATCTTACTACCAGCATCCGACCTACTCCCAGTCACCCGCTTCTCAACCCCATCTCCCCGTCTCTCCGTCCTACCACATCCCCCATCACCTCCAACATCGTCCACACAACCTCGCACCCCCTACCCCCCATGTCCGCGCACCCTCCGTCGTCAGTGCACCCATCACATCCGCCATCATTTCCCCAAATCCAGAAGATCCCCCAGATACAGATATCGCACTCGATGCTCTCACTGGGTCCGGTCTTACCCCTGCCCAGGCTTATCAGGCACAGGTTTACCGCACCGACCCTCCTTCCCAGAACGGCGTCCCATCGCATCCCTCGGACGACGTGCCCCGTCTGAGCGTAATCGATCCCGACATTGGCCGTCTCAACATCGACTTTAGAAACGATGAACAGACTACAGATGACTCCGCCAGCGAGTTGCCATGGGCTCACACTTCAGAACGCACACGTGGGTTGCTCTGTTCCATATCTGGTCGGCGTGCTGCACAATGCGCTAATTCTGTGCCTTTCTTTTAGCCATCGCACCCTTCCCTCAAGCCCACCACGCGCAGCAACCCCAGAATCGCCAATCAAGTCCCCTCTCCGTCCAATCCGATCACACTGGGTCTTCTCGTCCCCACCACCTCCAGCTCGACACTGCCCTCATGGCAGGCTCACGCTCATCCCTTCCCAACTCCTCGCCCGCTTCATCTACCCTCGTTGAACATTTCATCGGCCCAGTAGTCACCTCCCGCTATTCCTCCGACTCAGCTCGGGCTGTGCCTGCCCCCCCGTTCCGTCGCGACCGCACCACTCAAGACAGGACCTTGTCGATCTCTTCCACCTCAAATTCCATGCGCACTGTACTCGACGCTCGTTCACGCCCACCCGTATCCCAGACTCTCCAAGGTGGTAGAAACTCCCCTACGACCTCGACAAAAGCCCCCGCGACACGTAGTCGTACTCCCTTTATCTATCCCGCCTTGCTCTCCAGGGTAGCAGAAGCCTTCAAAGAACGCATCACCCTCGCAGACCGCATCAAGGATGGACTCACTTACAAAGAATCGTTCGACGGACGGGAAGCAGTGGACAAGATCGCGTACATCATCAAAACCACCGACCGGAACTTGGCCCTGCTACTAGGGAGGGCCTTGGATGCGCAGAAATTCTTCCATGATGTCACGTATGACCATCGCCTACGAGACAGCGCGGCGGAGCTTTATCAGTTCAGGACCAAGCTGAGTCCCTTCGTTAGCGGGGAGCTGGCCACGGCCGATGTAGACCTTGATAATGATGATGCAGAGGGAAAGTCCCCTGTGCAACTCAAGTCAGGTGTATCAAGGGGAGTATCGATGGTCTCTACGGGACATGGTTCAAGTGATTCTCATGAGAAAGACTCGTCACCAGTCACTGGGGGGCCGGGGCCTGGAGGGTCGCAGGCCACGGAATCTATCGATGAGATCCCCCTCCCCACTGGCGTTTTCACTCTTTTGACGGATTGTTATTCTCCCACTTGCACGAGGGACCGATTGTGTTACAGCATTGCATGTCCGAGACGATTAGAACAACAGGCAAGGCTGAACATGAAACCTCAACCTGGTCTCAAAAAACAGATTTCAAGGGAGAGTTTGGGTGATTTTGTGGTAGGCATGGCGATAGTGGATGATCATATGTTACTGACACCAACTCACAGGAACCTGGGACCCTTTGGATACATTCGGTTCCACAAGAAGTGGTGAATAGCGTGTCGGATACAGAGAAAAAGCGACAAGAAGCCATCAATGAAGTGATTTATACAGAACGTGACTTTGTGCGGGACATGGAGTACCTTCGAGATGTATGTGCTGTACTGTATTGTTGCCTTTATCCTTCAACTTCCTTGCAGGTCTGGGTAAATAAACTCAAAGAGAGCGACATCATACCCACAGATCGCCGTACCGATTTCATCCAACAGGTCTTTTGGAATTTCCAGGAAATTATTGTCGTCAACACGCGCATCCGCGATGCACTCAATAAGCGCCAAAAGTCGTACGCTGTCGTCGAAGGCATTGGTGACATTTTGCTTGAGTCAGTGCCCCATTTCGGTCCGTTCGTATCGTATGGTGCCCACCAATTGTACGGAAAGTACGAGTTTGAAAAGGAAAAAAGTTCTAATCCGGCCTTTGCGGCGTTCGTTGAGGTACGTTGGGTACTACAGTTGCATGGTAATGCCGTTCAACATAGTACCACGTAGACCACGGAACGACTTCCCGAATCTCGCAAACTGGAACTGAATGGCTACCTCACCAAGCCCACAACTCGTCTCGCGCGATACCCATTGTTGCTAGAGGCTGTCATCAAACACACAGTCGATGACAATCCCGATAAGCAAATTCTTGCGCAAGTCGTCGGGATAATTCGGGAGTTCCTCGCCAAAGTGAACGTAGAGACCGGAAAGACTGAAAACAGGTTCAACCTACTGCAGCTTGACCAGCAACTAGTGTATAAGCCCGGAGAGCAAGTGGTTCGCATTTATTTTTGTTTTAGGTATCTTCTTCTAAGGTTCTTATGGGATCCAGGATCTAAAATTGCAGGACCCTTCCCGGGAGCTCGTCTACAAGGGCTCGTTGAACAAGCGTGGGGGTTCTCAAGGGGACAGTGGTGATTTGCTGGTATATCTCTTCGATCATGCGTTGCTAATGGTCAAGCAAAAATCCAAGCACGAGCAATACAAAGTTTATCGACGTGTAAGTACATCCTTGGCGTTTCCTCGTTTTGGTTGCCTATGAATCATTCGACTGCACAGCCCATTCCATTAGAGCTCCTCTTCATTTCCGCGCAAAGCAAAGAAATCACGAAGAAAGCCTTGAGCCATGGTGCACCCTACCCACCCCAGATTCCGATCAAGGTCGATGGCAAGGGCGACTTTGCGATTACGTTTGTACATCTCGGGCGAAAATTCTACCAAATAACACTATGGGCGAGCACTTTTGTGAGCCATCGCAAATGGGTAGAGACCATAACAAAACAACAAGAATTGTTGAGGGAACGAAGTATGGCGTTTGACACGACAACCGTTTCCGAAGGTTTCTTCTTGGGTACCAACAGGGTAAATTGCGCAGCTCCTTTTGGTGAGTCAGAATACAAGGTGTAGAGATCGAGCTGACATTAATCTAGCAAATGGGAGACGGATAGCCTTTGGAACCGATGATGGTGTCTACTTATCGGATCTGAGGGAACAGAACAGGGATCCCATCAAAGTATTGGCATTACTGGATGTGTCACAGGTTGATGTTCTCGAAGAGTACCAGCTACTCATCGTACTTTCAGGCAAGTTTCTGTTCACGTTGTCGTTCGTGACTCATGCGTATTTTTACAGAACGGCAAGTGATCACTTTTCCCTTGGATGCCCTTGATCCCATGGACCCGATGGCTGGTCTGAAGCGTGCCAAGCGTATATCCTCCCATACCTCGTTCTTCAAAGCTGGTGTCTGCCTCGGCAAAACCCTTGTTTGCGTTGTAAAGTCGAGTCCACTTTCCAGCACGATCAAGACTCTCGAGCCAATTGATCAAAATATACGTGGGCGGAGTAAACCGACGTTTCGCAAGCTTTTACAGGGGGGAAATGACACACTAAAACTCTTCAGAGTATGTCTCCCATGATTCATCGCCTCTTTTGCCTGTTAATAGACAAATTAGGAATTTTACATTCCCGTTGAATCAAGCTCGATACATTTCCTGAAGACGAGGCTTTGTGTGGGCTGCTCAAAGGGCTTCGAGATCGTTGATCTGGAGAGTTTGGATACCCAAAGTTTGTTGGATCCAGCTGATGCATCACTCGACTTTGTGAGGAAGCGAGAAAACCTGCGTCCGATGGCTATCTATCGGATTGACAACGAATTCCTGCTATGTTATGATGGTAAGAGTAAGAGCTAGAAATGTCACTATCTCTACTTACTCCAGACGGTTGAAGAATTTGCTTTTTACGTCAATAGGAGCGGTTGGCGGTCGCGGCCAAACTTCATGGTCCATTGGGAGGGGTCACCGACAGGTTTCGGCAAGTACCCAAAGATGGCTTGTAACATTTCAATTTTCCTGACAGGACACCACTTAGCGATGAGGTATCCATATGTTCTGGGGTTTGAGCCCACGTTTGTGGAGATTCGACACGTCGAGACAGGACTCATTTCCCAAGTCATCCAAGGGAACAACCTTCGCCTGTTGTTTGCAGATACCCCGCCATCAGGAACATCAACAGCAAACCCGCACCATCACGCATATTACGCTCCACAACCATACCAGTCAAACCCATATCAGCAGGTTCCGCCGTCGGTGTATGGGCGACCTGGGTTCGGTCCGCCTACGACGGGGTATGGCCAGTACCCGAGATACACCCAAGCTGGTCGCGACGAAATCCTGATGGTCTCCGACGATCGTGTGTTGACGGTGCGGCTTGCTGCCGGCAATAACGGATAAGTTGGTCTAGATAGTGTACGCGGGCGTCTTCGAGCGACCGATTGTGTTGTACCTCGAGTCTCATTCCCCGCTGAACTTGGGATAATGCAGGGTGTGGCTCGGCGTATGTATACATTGTATAGTTAGATTGTACATCTGTTGTGATTTCTTTTGTCTTCCGTAGGAATAGTAGTACGGGGTTTTGGCGGTCTCAACCGTATACATTACATTACGTCTGTATTACAACGCACTAATTTTCTTTTCCGCCCTTGGTGACCAGCTTTGTAGGACGTAGCTCATTAGGTAATATACCCGAATCGCGGTCACATGCTACCTTTTACTTTGCATCCATCATCATGGAGTCTTCGCAACTTTATCATATCAAGCAACAGTTCACCCTTGGGGCTCATCTCCCTCTCATCCAGACACCATTGCCCGACCCCTTGTCTCCAGACTATATCCCAACCATCCTTTACAAGGCCCGCGCTCATCTCGCCTTGGGTGATGTAACCGCTGCCCTCGCCTTGATCCCGAGCGAGTCGGACAGTGTTGCACTTCGCGCCGTCGCGGCGTTAGCACAGGGGGAGGGGGGTCTCGAGACCCTTCGTGACCTTTGCGTTGAAATCGAGCCTGAAGGAGACGAACACATTAACGAATGGGAAAGGGATGTCGTCTCTGTATTAGCTGCCACAGCATTTATCCGTGCGGGCGAGGTCGAGGAAGCTCTTGAAACGTTACGTGACTCTGCCAAGGCTGGGAACGAGTCGTGAGCAGTCCTGCCACACTATTTCAGATCATCAGCTGATCCTCGTTCTACAGATCGGCTGTTCTTGCTCACATTTACCTGTCTCTCTCCAGGCCAAACTCTGCTCGAAAGACACTGTCAATTGCACTGAAGGCTAATCCGGATGTCCTTGTCTTGCAGTTATCTGAAGCCGCCATCTCTCTGGCCACTGGTTCCCAGGGAACAAGTGGTATGTCAGTTCCTAACCTTCACCGTTTGATCTTGCTAATCCTGACTGACAGGGGAGCCGTATGCCCCTGCTATTTCCTTTTACACCGAACAGCTCGCAAATCCCTCCATATCTTCGGCTGCCTTGCTTGTCGGAAGGGGGGTCGTACGCATTTTGCGCGGCGAATTGGCAGCTGCGCGAAGTGATCTAGAGGAAGCCGAGAGTGTCTTGTCACGCGCGCAGACCAATCGAGGAGTAGATGAAGTCCTCGCCGCAATGACCGTTGCCGCCGGTCTTGGTGCGGGAAAGCGGGGGGAAGCGGAAGAATTCTGGAGGTAAGGTGAATTGTATTGGCTGCCCGGTCACATGCTAAGAGATGTCTCCGTAGTCGGTTATCAAGTCAATTCCCTTCACACCCAATGGTCACGGACCTCAGCGCTAAAGCAGATCTATTTGATGCATGCGCTGCGAAGTACGAGATACCGCCACGTGTTGTGCCCACTACTTCATGATCCTTTCAAAAGTCAATTGTGGATAAATTTATTATATTCACCACATTGTGCGTCCATCGTCTGGATGGGATTCCTACAGCCGTTTCTCACTGGGAGTGAGCAATGAGATCCTTCAAAGTTTGAAATGTGGGCAACGAGACGGGAAAACATGCGTTATCTATCTACATGGGTAGTTGACAATGTGGATGTGTGAACGAATGCAACGATGGCAGGACTGTGATGAGCCATGATGGGATAGCACCTCGGGTGGAGAGTGAGCTGCAAGGGCAGGTGGCCCCGACTCGCGCTGGACACGGGGGATACACTGACTCGTGTGTCGAGGAAGGCGTCTGATGCCGCAGAGTTGCACACGTTTGTTTTCACAAGTCAACTATGTATGGTAATGTTTTCCCACCATTTTCGGCCTTTTTTTCTTGCGAGGAATATATCAAAATTGGCAGGTAAATAACTTCAACATTTAAATTACCCACAGTAAAACGTCGATCTAGCTCGCGTGACGGTCATATTACAGCGGTACAGACGCCAATCTGAGCGTCCCATTCGTTTTTCTAGTTGAGTTGTGTCCACACCTCGACTCTCAGATTTCAGGCGCGTGGTCAACGGTGGAAAAGCTTGTTCGTGGATCTGCTCCAGATAGTGGGGCCCCGCTTTGATTTCATTGGAGAAACCTAAACTCGGACATTCACCATTAGGGCGCCGAGATCACATGACGATATGCGGCTCACTGTGGGATGGGTAACCCGCTATCTCTCTCTGGAACAACGGTATGTCGTGTGGTATTCACTACTATTCTCGTTGGACCCGGTGTTAATTTGTGCCATCTTATTTTGGTGCTAGTTGACCGATTTCTGGTACGCTCCCAAGTTGTCGAATGAGCATTTGCGCGGACAAGGACCGTGATTTCGCCCACGGGGACCGATAGCATGTATATGCACATCAAGTCGTTGCGGGTGCGAAACCTTTAATAGCACTGGCTACCTCACACAAATGCCACGGCCCTCTGGGCACCCCAATCTGATAGTGAGTAACAGGACAAATGACATCCCTGCTGCTCGGTAATCATACATAGTGGCACAACAGGCAAGATCAATGCTTCATCCTGAATACCTCGTTCCGTAGTTTTCAGGGTGGCCGGATCTACAGTCGAGGCAAGATACAGCAGGCCAACATCGTGGTGAGGACGATTGATCACTCAAATAGCAAATAGCATGGCTGGCACTGGCACCAACGGTCAAGTCTTAACGCATCAATGAGCCACCTGCGCCGATATCGAAGCAAATGATAGATTCCGTGCGCGTCAAGGCGGTCACGAAGATCACGAACAGTCGAGAATTGAAACTCTTCCACGAATTTTTGCACACGCGCAGCGTAAACCAGTAACAGTGGTCCGACGGTACAAATGGGACAAATCGACTGGCTGCCCTGTCAGAAAAAACAATCCGGAAATATTAGCGAAGAAAAGCTAAACAGATGGAGGCGATGTCGAACGTCTCGGCATGTTGAACCAAGACTCGAACACCCCGGGGAAAACTTGCGGCAAGTGGGTAAACGCTGGGCTTTAAATTGACTGTAGCGGTTAGCCAGCGGCGATGACGACTCCTGGTACTGCCCAGATATCGGTGGGTTGAATGGCAAAAGTACAACGACCTTATCATTTCCTAAATGCCACCAACTCCACTCACCAGATATCAACAACAATTAATTGGCCATCATCGGAAACGGGACTTCTTCGTGGAGGGAATTGGCGGCCTTATAAAACGTGAGACCCATCCCCTTGTGGTCCAGAAAACCACGCTGCCAATCTAGAGCGATTCTCAGCTCGGCGGACATGTGGAGGTGAAACGCTATACATAGTGTAGCTGGATCAATTCCCAGCTAAATTGCAATACGCAAGTAACGACTACAGGATAAATGGAGACTCAACATGCGGACATGTGGGGTGAAACGTTGGATGAGAACTAGACAGTTACGTAAAGTGAGACTACACTTTCGTTGTCATTTCGCTGCCATACTAATCGGGAATGCTAACGGGTGTTACCCATGGACCACGACTCAGCCATCACACGTTCCATTGCCTTCACATGGATGATAAGCCCTGTGCGGGCAACAAGATGGCCTCACGGTGAATACAAGTTGAAACGTTGAAGGCCAACCCTCGATTTCTTGGCATCGCAAGATGAGTCCTCGGAGATGGGTCACGAAGGTTGAATGAATACAACCCATTTCGATCGGAAGCTAGTAGTATTGAATTAGACGGCCGATGGTCGGCTAACTTTGAGCTTTCGGAAGCTGATGCGCCATCAACACCTGACAGTAGCCCCGGTTTTGCGCACTTGTCCTTCACACTGTCACGCGAAATCGCCTCGCTCGAATCATCTGACCCTTTTCTTGAAACATTCTGCGGATCCCGGGTGTAGACGACATGAATGCCCGCTTTGGGTTTGTTGTTCTGTGGGGTATAAAACCCCTCTGGTTTTCCTCAAGGTTCCAAAGGAGTCACACTCTGGGCACTTGATTCACTATGGTTCATCCACAAGAAGTCGATATCATCGTTTGTGGGTGAGAACACCATGGAGTGCGCCTCTCTCGACGTCTTCCTGACTCGCACTTGTAGTGGTGGTCCCGCGGGCTGCGTTGTCGCTGGACGGCTGGCATATGCTGACCCCAACCTAAAGGTCATGCTCATTGAAGGTCAGAGTCAGACCGTTTATTGAGATATCGCTCCCACCCTCATCGCTTATTTGACAGGGGGAGCCAACAACCGCGATGATCCCTGGGTATACAGGCCTGGTATATACGTAAAGAACATGCAACGAGACGGCATGTACGTAGGCACCGAGCTTCTTGACATGTCAGGGTTCAAAACGGCTACCGCAGAAATGACAAGGCTACTTTCTATGTTGATTCTCAGCCTTCGCCTTATCTGAGAGGACGGCGGAGCATTGTACCGCAAGTTTCAACACCTTCCATCGCGCTCTAATCACGGTACTGATATTTAATGCAGATGTGCCAATATCTTGGGTAAGACGTGGTTAAACCACAGTGAACCACCCGCTTACTCTTTTCCACCCTTCTCTCAAAGGTGGTGGTAGTAGGTCAGTGTAGTGTGTCATTGGTTGCTACTTCTATTGACCAACGACTCTCGTAGCATCAACTTCCAGGTATGACATTATATTCAACAGACCCTTCTTTGGTTTCAACGCGTTATTTTCTTTTCCCAGATGTACACAAGGGTAAGTCTGCCATAAATGTGAATCTCGTGGAGTTCAGAGAGCTCTAACACACCAATGGCAGGCCTCTGCCTCTGATTGGGGTTGGTCATCAAGAATTAATATTATCTGATTGTTGATGTGTAATGAACCGTGCACAGATGACTTCAAGTCTCCTGGCTGGACTGCCAAGGGTAGGTCCATATTCCCAGGTACTGGACAACAGCTGATTAGTCTTCAGATCTTATCCCATTGATGAAGCGGGTATGATTCCAACTTGAGTATAGAGGAGATCATATTAATTCATAACCCTATTAGATCGAGAACTACCAGAAACCGGTAAACAACGATACCCATGGATACGATGGTCCAATTGCCATCAGCAATGGAGGTCAAGTCACACAGCTTGCCCAAGATTTCCTGCGTGCTGCGCACGCTATCGGCGTCCCGTTTAGTGGTAAGTAGTATTATATTGACTTATATCCTTTGTCTCACCGTCTACCTTCAGATGACTTACAAGGTGATACATAATTGTTCACACGAAAGGTCGGGCACTGACGTGAACAGACCTCGATACTAGCCATGGTGCTGAGATCTGGGCCAAATATATTAACCGACACACTGGTCGTCGCAGTGATGCTGCAACTGGTTGGGCCAGTCCGTTTCCCGCAGAGTCATCATGCTAAAATTTTACGATAGCATATGTACACAGCGTAACGGACGTCCAGTCCAATCTTTACTTGCGAACCAATTCTCGCGTTTCACGTGTTATTTTTGAGGGAACCAGGGCCGTCGGAGTGGCCTATGTTCCTTCCAGGAACCGCGTCAACAACGCCGCAGTTCAGGAAACAATCGTGAGCATTACTTCTTGACAGAATTTCCAACATCCCTGAGTTCGTCGTAGGTTCGAGCCCGCAAATACGTCGTTCTTAGCTCCGGGACCCTTGGGACGCCTCAGGTATATCTGGACCAATAGGACGGTCGCTTTAGAGGCTCACGATTGTATTTCTAGATCCTCGAACGCTCCGGCGTTGGCTCGGCAAACTTGTTGAAGAAACTCAACATCAACGTTGTCAGCGACCTTCCTGGAGTTGGGTAGGTAACCTGCGGCATAAACGCTATGGATTCAAATCTGAAGTCACCTGCTACGTACAGCGAAGAGTACCAGGACCACTACACAACGTTGTCGAGTGAGGATCATGTCTCCATGCCGCACTTGTGTGCACACTAACGATACCGTTAGTTTACCGTGTCTCCAATGAGAGCACCACTCTTGACGATTTTTTGCGCGGTAACGAGAAGACCCAAAAGGAGGTAACGCGAGTATCCTCTACCTTTGCTACACAGCCCAATTCGTTTTCCAGATCTTCGCCGAATGGGAGATAAGTCCAGAGAAGGCGCGTTTGTCCTCCAATGCTATCGATGCAGGGTTCAAGGTTAGTCATGCAAAACTGTGCCCTATTTCGGAAATCCGAGTTAATCCGGGATTCAGATTCGCCCCACTGAGGAAGAGCTCAAAGAGATGGGTCCCGAGTTCAATGCCCTCTGGGACAGGTACTTCAAGGATAAGCCTGACAAGCCCGTCATGTGAGCATAAGCATCCTTAAATAGACCGTGCGTGTTGAGCGTTAGCACACAGGTTCGGATCTATTGTCTCTGGAGGTTCGCTCCATTCCATTTTACCTAAGCTTTACCCAACCCTCCTCGTTCTACTATGACAGCCTATGCTGACCACTCGTTGCTTCCTCCTGGGAAGTACATGACCATGTGAGTGAGCATAGGGTGGGTCTCCACAACACCGACGGCTGACTAATATCATACAGGTTCCAGTACCTGGTATGATCCACGCACTTTGGTCTCTTTTGAATACTCATCGTCTGCTGCAAGGAATATCCTGCTAGTCGTGGAAAAGTAAGTGACCACGTGTGCATGGTCCCGATTTTTCAACGGCTGTCCAACAGATCCACATTGCATCCCCCAATCCATATGTCGAGCCTCACTTTGACAGCGGTTTCATGA
Organism: Sutorius australiensis; assembly: GCA_038089915.1. Lineage (NCBI taxonomy): Eukaryota > Fungi > Basidiomycota > Agaricomycetes > Boletales > Boletaceae > Sutorius > Sutorius australiensis. The sequence goes on from JBBPLR010000026.1 coordinate 82,226, forward strand.
ATAACAAGGCCGATTTTGCTCCCATCCGCTGGAGTTACAAGAAGACTCGTGAGGTTGCTCGTCGCATGGATGGTGCGTCTTATATTTATTTTGTCTTATGCTATCCTTCTAAGTGCGAGCGATATAGCCTTCCGCGGCGAGCTTACTTCACACCACCCTCATTTCTATCCTGCTTCCCCCGCGGCAGCCAAAGACATCGACATCAAGACCGCAAAGCAATTGCTGCCTGACGGCTTCACTGTCGGTATTCATATGGGGACATGGCACAACCCCGGCGAACCGTATGATCCTGACAAGATACATGATGATATAAAATATTCCAAAGAGGATGACGAGGCCATCGACAATTGGATTTCTGGTAGGTCCATTCCTGCTGTGCTCTTGGCGCAACTGCTGACCTCAGTATGCTACAAGATCACGTCGAGACCACCTGGCACAGTCTGGGCACTTGCGGTAAAGTCGGTTTCTTCACAACAAGCGCTGTCATTCGATTCTTTTTCCAGCTATGAAGCCTCGTGAAGAAGGAGGTGTTGTTGACGCGCGTCTCAATGTTTACGGTGAAAATCTTGCCAAGATGGACATGTACTTGCAGAGGTTGACCGTCCTCTTCGTTGCGTTACAGGTACCCAGAACTTGAAGTGTGTCGACTTGAGTATTTGTCCCGTACATTTGCTTTCTTTCCTTCGTCGGATGTGCAGTACTTATCCGCGAGCAGGACAACCTCGGCACGAACACGTATTCTTCTGCGTTGTTGGTCGGTGAGAAGGGAGCTGATCTCCTTTGTGAAGATCTTGGTGAGCCCAGGGCACATTGGCGAGACACGCGATCTAACGCTCGTCACAGGCATCAAGGCCAGGGCACCACACGCACCTGTTCCGCATGCGCCTGTCCTCAAGGGTGTTCCCGCTACGCAGCAGGTCCGTTAAATTGAGGAATGAGATGAGGTCGTATCACGTGACTGTATTATATTAACATGAATTTTTGTACTCTTCTTGAACGTTGACTGTGATGTTGCCTCGTCACGTCCAAAGTATCCTCGCCGTAAGATGTGCCCGTCCCCTTCCGCGTCGTGCTCCCGCTGGCCTATTTGCACTGCCCTTTCGAATATCCCACCCATCTCGCGTGTTCCATGCCTCCTCGCGTTCCCATAGCGAACTTCCCAAGTCCCCCTTCCAGACTTTCGTAGAGGTCCTTCGTGAAGAACTCCGCAAGAACAGAGAGCTCCAGGATAATGTTAAACAGCTACAGGGTGACGTCGACAAGCTACAGGACTCTGAAGCTCTAAAACGTGCTAGAGATGTCTACGAACGTGCAAGGGTACATATTCAAGCCACTGCCTTTGAATCACCGTCATTCTCAACATCCGTTCGTCCAGTTGACCTCGAGTATCAAGGAAAACCCTCGTCTGAGAGCAGCGGCAGAGGAACTCAAAAAGACCGGTGTCAAGGTTGGTGATGCCGTTTCCGAGGCACTCAAGACCATGGAGGAGAGCGAGGTCATGCGCGCAGTGAGTCGATTTGCTGATTTCCTCACCTTGTGACTTCATCCATACTCTCTCAGATATCTCGCGCTACCGCTTCTGTTTCCAGCACCATCGCCCACACGACCGAACCCATCCGCAACACAGCCGCCTACAAGACCCTCGCAGAGACTCTGGTCGACGCACTCGATGATTCTGGCTCTGCAAAGCATGCCGGCTTCGAGGACAAGGAGGCTCGCAGGCTGCGGCGACAAAGGCGTCTCGAAAAAGCCGGACTTTCCGCGCGGCGCGTTGTCTCGGGTAACCCTGAGTAAGTTCAATTCTATGCGACCCTGCGCCATTTCTTAGCCTGCTCTCCTAGAGCTGGTCAAGCACTTGTCTTCGTGAAGCCCTCTTCTAGACAAGAAGCATGGGAGAACTTCAAGACTACTAATCCTGTCATGCAGCGAATATCCACTCTACAGTCCGCTTACCAGGAGTCGGAATCTCCTTTTGTCATCCCGATGCGCGCCGTGACGTCAACGATCGGCTCTTGGTTCGAGGAAAATGAAGTGGCACAAGTGACACGCATGATGAAAGGTTTTGACCCCAACTTTTCGCGCGACGCATTCGAGAGAGAACTAAGGGAATACATCGTCCCGGAAGTTGTCGATGCATATTTGTCTGCTGACCGGGAAGCATTGAGTAAATGGTGTTCTGAGGCAGTAAGCACGTTGAATATATCCGACATACGATTACTGAATTGTTGCCACTACGGCAGACATATAATGTGCTGTGGGCAACAATGGAGCAGTACCTTCGTCAGGGGCTTATCAGTGATAGCAAAGTGCTTGATATACGGCAAGTCGACGTAAGCCATCAATTTGTCCCTGAATGATCATTCCTGACCTGGTGGACCAAGGTATCGGATGGGAAAATTCTTGAGAATTCCATTCCGGTGTTTGTCGTCACATTTGCTACTCAGGAAATGCTATTGTTCAGAAATGCTGTCTCGCGGGAGGTTGTAGTCGGAGCTGAGAACCGTGTTGAACAGTGCACCTACGCAGCTGTGATTACGCGTGTAGCAGAAGAGATGTCAGACGAGATTACTGGAGGATGGAAGGTCATTGAGGTAACGTCACCTCTGCAAGAGGATGGTATCAAATAATGCTAACTCGTCCGAACGTCATAGATGGCACGCAGATCCGCAAGAGCGTACCTGTAGCCACTCTGGTGTATATGACCTTTCATCTTATGCAGGCTGTAGCATTCATGGGCATACATCATTTACTGCACACTCGAGCACTCACCACTCATCGTACAGGTTTATCTTATCACACTTATTATAGACAAAACATACCACTCCAATTGATTAAGGTCAAACCAAGACCTTCCGGGTTTCGATGATATGGTCATTCTCCCCCGTGTGTGCCATGACTTGGGCCCAAGACAGACCAAATCTCCCTGTACGTGACAGGACTAATGAAAATCGCTTCATCTAGGTGAGGAATGTGGTGCGGCGGAAGCGAAACTCAAATCTTGAAGCAATCCCCTTGAAGTGGAGTCTTCAGCGGATTGCGAGGGATCGCTATACAATTTCTATTAGTCTCCTCATGAGGTTCATCGAAAATGGATATGACATGACACCCTTACTGACAATTCGGACCTGAATCGGGTCATAGTATGATACCCTGATTCTGGGGCGACGTGTTAACACCCCAGAATCCCGTCAAATTCAGTACAGGAGTAAGTACATATTTCAGTAAGGAATTCGTCGGGTTTACGGGAAAGTTTCTTGGCCATCAGCCTATTAACCTATCTCTGCAAATACCTGCATCAAGTTCCCGTGTTATTCCCGTCGAGGCCATATCTTTCTCGGGTATATGCGACGTGAAATTCATCATCCCAACGATAAGCCCTACAAGCAAGTTCTACGAATTCAATGGTAGTGGGACAAGCAGTGGTAAAGGAAAATCCAACCAGTTACATGATGGTTTACTTGTTCGCTCTTACTACCATCTCTTCCAAAGTAATGGCTCGATACTCGTCCCCTTCCGGAGCCCACACCGCATCGTCCTGAACGTAAACCAGAACCCCACCTTTTCCACTCGGTCCTGACACCCTAAACAATGGCATCCGCGACGTCTCATGCGCACGCCCCATTGGCATGAATAGCAGGTTATGTTCCGCAGCAAATTCCTCGACGATGGTGCGAAAGGTGATTTCATGCGTGCGAGAGGATATGACAGCATTTTTCTCGGTTGCCTTGGCGGTCGTTGGAGCAGTTACAGGGCCCGCCTTCGCATCAGGACGTCTCAGCTTTTTGGGCGCATCAACTCCCAGTTCGATGGCCTCGTTCATCAACTGTAATCCCCTCGTGAAACCCTTCTGAACCCCTTTCAAAGCCAAGACGTCTTCCGTGAAAACACTCTTCCAAAACGCATACCACTGAGCAACCTCTTCGAAACTGACGCGTGGTTGCATGAGCCAAATGTATAAGACATCGAGCCATTTCGGGAAGAACTCGGCCTCCAAGAGCTGACTCATGACTGAGCCTCGGAGGACAGAAAACCAAGGAAGTACGATCTCAGTCAGTGGCCCCATTTCTTGTGCGCGCGGGTTCACGCGGAATTCCTCGCGGAGATGGGATGCTAGTTTGGGAACGACGCATTTTAGTAACAGGTTATCCCACTCGGCAATCTCGAACACGTCCCGCCATACAACAAGATCCCCAGGAAGACCATCAGTTGCTCCCCAGGCTCGCAGCATAGATTTCACTTTCCTACGTGCGTCATTAAGGACACTCTCGGCACGTAGACCAAGATGAGGGAGCCAAGGGAAGACAAGTGAATGAAGAGGAACCCTGCCGCGTTTGGGGTTCCATTCCGAGACAGCCTTGGCGAGTTTGGGAAGGACAAGTTGATCGAGCATGTTATCGCGTATGAAGGTAGGGAGGAAGGAGGCCCAGGTTTCATATAGCTTGATCGCGGGTGAGGAATCACAGGGGTCCCATTCGTTGTTGATGACCGTCCGCACTTTGGGAAGCCAGACATTCCAGAGAAGAGATTCAAAGGGTGTCATAAGTTGCTCGACGACGGGGGGCGAGGCACCACCCCCAGCCCCGTACAAGCTAACCTGGGTTTGCGAAGCTTGCTCGATGTTATTGACTTTAAGGGCCTGCTTCCAAGTACGGAATGTGGAAACAAGTGTAGATGGATCGATGAGGGGATTCCATTGTGCTACCATCCGTCGGACAGTCGGGGCAATGGCAGCGACAACGATCTCATCTAATCGGTACTTGTCAAATTCCGTGGGGAACTGGAGGAGCTTGGAAAAGAGTGGTGAGAAGTCGTCCAGAGTAACCTCATATATTGAAGCGAGTTCTCTAGATTTAACACTGATCTCGTCCACGACGAGAGACAGTCGTTGGAGTCGAGAAATTACTGCAGAAAGGAAATTGTCACGTTTCTTCGTAGAGAGAGCTAGACAATCGCATACACTCATCTTCCATAGCGACTTTCTTGCGTAGTCGAGCATCCTCCTCAGCAATATAGCGTTTACGATCTTCAATGGCCTTGGCTTCACGTGCAAGACCATCAAGATCTGTCTTGCAGGCGGTTACAATGAGCCGTAGATTATGGCGAACTTCTGGTAATCGGGTTGGATCTGTCGATGGTGTCCACGATGCCATGGAAATCTCGGCCAGTGAAGCCAGTTCACGCGGCTAGAAAAAATGTACCTCAGTTACAGCGGGAGCCAAAACATTCTATGACTGACCTCCCGTCCAGTGGCATCAATAATTGGCCCAACACGTGGAACTGAGGGTTCTTGTCCGGCTTCTGCCACGATCTGCTCGTATGTCTTATGCTCCACCCTAGTCTTGACCCTCCTCGGCTGCTTCCACGCCTCGGACCGCTTCTCCTTTATCTCTTTTGCCTTCTTCGCGGCGAACGGTAGCTCGTCGTCGTCGCTAACAACCTCACCCCTCCTCCTAGCTTCCAATTTAGATTGCTCCGTCTTTTCCTTGAAGCCTTTGTAGGCTATACCCACATTCTTCGGCCTCAGCTTGCTCTCGATAGGGATAATGATACCCTCTCCGCTTGCGCCAAGACCAGTGCCCGCTCTCCAACCCATTTTGGCGAGCATTTGCGCACCTAGGGTGCCGCCTATCTTATGGAAATGTGCTTGTTCATGGACGGGGAGAGGAGTACTGCGTTGAGAACTAGGGCCAGACGAAGACTCGCTACGAAGAAAGGCACGCTGTGCCCGAGAAGCAGCGCCAAACGCGGTGGGCAGATCAGACGGAACGGAGGCACCGAGGCCAAGCTTCGTCGGTGCAGGTGCGAGAACGGGTGGCTCTGGTTCCTTGATTTCTTCATCCCGAACCCCTTCCACCGAACTTTCAGAAGCCCCATCTTCAGCATCCGTGGCATTGTCCGTCTCGCCCGCCACCTCATCATCAGTGTCATCAACTGCTTCGTCTTCCACACCACCCGCCTCCACATCTTCCGTCTCCCTTTCCAACTCGACCTTTTCTCCAGATACAAACGCAGGCGCCTTTGTCCAGTCGGTTTTCTTTTCCCTTGAACCACCCTTCCGATCGTATCCTTCATCACTGTCGTCTCCAAATACACCGTAGATAGCATCTCCTTTCCCGTTTCTTCGCCGTCGCTTGTGACAATAGGGATCCTCGAAAAGTGCACGCTCATCCCTCGCGTCTGGGTCGTTGTCGTTCAGTTGGAAACCAGCTCCTGAACCCTCAGAAGCATCCGAGTCGGAGTCACCATCGTCGAGGAGCTGGCGTTTTCTTCGACCCATGATAGAGTGGTCAAAAGATGGCCGACGTCAACGACAAGACCTTTCTGTGTTCCCAAAATATGTGTGTGGGCGTGCAAGAACTCACCGGTGACACAAACCTGCTTATAGTTCCCAAGCGTCTCTCAGGAAGTCAACGTTGGTCGGGAACAACGCTGATGTGGAGGGACCAGTAATTTGCTTAGGTAATCAAACCTCGAGTACGTTAATACGGTACTACGGTACATGCGTGGGCAGGGAACTCTATGCAGAATACTCCAATTTGGCTACAACAAAGAGACATTTCAGAACGTCAAAAGTGAACATGGTTAGGGTGACGTACTTTCGTGTTTCTTGGCATCGCTAACCTTGCGGGCTGCTTTGGTGAGATCCTCTTGGACGATGTACTCGCTTGGTTGCAATCGCGGTCAGTTATTCGAGCGCTCGATGTGAGGGAAGCGTACCGATCATCACGAATAGCGAACATCCCTGCCTCTGTCACGACGTTTCGCAAATCAGCGCCGTTGAACCCATCCGTAAGCTGCAAAAACCCAGTTTTGTCTACCCGCCATCTCTATGCAAAAGGATCACGGACCTTCACTATAGCCTCGTAATCGATTTCTCCGCTCTTGTTTACTGGTTGGGCGTGAATTTTCAGAATCTCTGACCGCGCCTGTTCGTTGGGAAGTGGAATTTCAATCTTTCGGTCCAGACGGCCAGGTCGTAACAGGGCAGGATCCAAGGTATCTGGTCGATTCGTCGCCATGATGAGCTTCGTCCGTCCAAGCGAATCAAATCCATCCATTTGATTCAGCAGCTTGACATTCATGATTAGCATTAGCATTATGAGCCCCTGTGCGTGAAGCACTTACCTCCATCAGAGTTCTCTGAATTTCTCTGTCTGCGCTGGTGCCCTCCGAGAACCTCCTGCCCCCGATGGCATCTATCTCGTCCATGAAAATGACACAGGGCTCGTGATCCTTAGCGTAGCCAAACATCTCACGAACAACTCGAGCAGATTCGCCAATGTACTTGTCAACGATGGCAGATGAGACGACTTTAAGGAAATTGGTTTGGAGGGTAGCTGCTACCGCTCGGGCCAATAAGGTTTTTCCCGTCCCGGGAGGGCCGTACAAAAGGACTCCCTTTGGGGGTTTGATACCCACACGGAGGAAAAGCTCCGGATTAAGGAGGGGGAGCTCAATCACCTGATGGCGGACATGGGTACGATTCCTTAAAGACTAGTGGGCAATAAAGACTCACCTCGCGTAACTCGCGAACTTGTTCGCCAAGACCACCGATGCCTGCAAACGAAGCACCTCCCGGATCCTCCAGACTCATTTTGTACACCAGGGGGTCAACCTCGCGCGGAAGAATACGCATAATAGTGAGGGTTGTCATGTCCAGGGATACACGAGTCCCAGACTTGAGCTTTGCTGCTGACAAGGCTGGGCGGTATGAAACAACATAGCGAGGTCCAGAGGATGCCTTGACGATGACTGGAGCAGAGGTACACGTGGATAAGAGGAGTTCCAGATGTCAAGATAATCTTACATCTCTCGTCATCGAGTTGCTTCATGACTTCACCAATGATTTGGCCCACTGACTGGACGGCTTTGATATCATTCTCGGTCTGCGCAAAGTCCTTCTCTAACGCTTTTAGTGAGAACCGCACTGTGTTCAATCGCAGGTCAGAGCAAGCGCAGACCGCGATACATGTAGAATAGGCTGACGATTCTTCAGGCTTTGGCTGATATTGTCATGCGTCCGCATTTTCTTGGAGCAAAATTGAGACGTGTACGACACGACCCGTAAAATAGCGCATACCTCTCGGTAATTCTTGAGGGCATCTTTTCTTCGTTGATCTATCACGCCAGACGATGTTGAAGCTTGTGCGTCCATGGTAATGACAAAAGGTACAAGTGACGCGTCCTAGGACGCGTCATTGCCAACGTTGGCTCAGGTAAGCATATAAGTATAATGCTCCAGTTCGGCAAGTTAAACTATCGGCCTGGTGGTCTAGTAGTATGATTCCTTGTTAGGGTTTTCCAAATCGAGGAGGTCCCGGGTTCAATTCCCGGCCAGGCCCTCAAAATGCATGTTGCATGTTTTTCGTATTGCTTTCTAGGAAATCAGCTGAATCAGGCGGCCGTGCGAATATAACAACTACAACCCGTTGCGGGACGTCGTCGCACACAAGGATCAAACACTGTTAGATTAATGACGATCAAGAAGATCATCGATGAGCGTTTGGAACATAATTCCCAGGCGGATTCAAGTCGAGGAAGCGATCGAGACATTCTAAACCACCGCACCATTGTGTGACTGTAGCACGGAACGGCACACGCGAAATGGAATTAACATCAACCTAGGATATCACACGACTATAGACGTCCCGGTCATCCAGATAGCAGACCAAGTAGTCGACAGGAGCCGATTTAAGCCAGAAAATGTCCGTGCTCCGCGTATTCAAAGTAACCGACGGGAAAGAGACAAGTGGAATCAATCAAAAGTGGAAGAACCCCTTCTTTTTCTTTTTCTTCTCGCTGTCCGTTACGGTCGGGCCTGTGCTGTTGACCGACGTCGAGCTGGCAGCGTATGACGAGCTTGGGCTGGGTTTAGAAAGCTTTCCACTCCGGGCAGACGGACCAGTGTCCTTTGGTACAGCGAGCGTCGGCCGTTGTGCAGGACTTGGGTCTGCGGTAAAGTATTTCTGATCATAGTATTCCTGGTAGGATTGGTGGGCGGGATTCGTAGAGACTCCATTCGGTACAGCACGCGACCCAACACCACCGAGCTCCAGAACTTTAAGATCGTCGATAAATTGCCTGGGTGTGGTCATATGCGTGGATCCTGGTCATTTTAAACCTCGCTTAGCACCGCCAGAAGTACGAGCACTGTGGTGCGCACCAATATAGACATCCTTGTTAAGCGATCCGCTCAGCATGTAACATTCTCGAATCTCTGAATATGTCATCCCGCCAAACATGAATACGATTACCCGCTGGCGATTGTCTACAGGCACGTTTGGTCGAGCCGCTTTGTGCCAACTTGGTTTTGCACTCCGAAGGGAGGACGTGTGAGTTGGGGTTTCCAGACCCTTGTTCGCGAGGGTCGCGGTGGATGGCGCGTCTTTAATGTAGGGAAAGAGGGAGGTGTCGAGTTTATTATTCACATGATCCTAGGGAACGTTAGCGAATGAAGTAAAGCAACAATGGCAGACTAGTATGTACATCGATAACCGTGCGGAGAAGAGGTTTATATCGGGACAGATCATATTCTTCATCTTGAGATGCTTTCTGTTTAAGCCTTTTCTTGGTGTCCTTGTCTGCGGGACCCTTGAGATATGGGGCTCCGTCAGTGATATCTAGCGGCGTGAAGCACGTCATGTAGCTTACTCTGCTTATCCGCACACCAAGGTGTGACAACGAATTGACGGCGTCTTGTTCCGCCATGCCTAGCCGGGCGTGTTGATATAGTCGCCGACGGTCCTCATCGGGAACACCATCGCGGTGTATGATATAGAGAGCAACCATACGGACTTTGTTGGGATTTCTGGAAACATCAAAGAGCGTCGACACAGAACAAGTTAAGGAGAAAGAGAACTCTACATGATTTCTCGGCTATCCAGCAATGGTACCATCTCCTCAACTAACATTTTTGGAGATTTCCCTTCAACAGTCATTCCGGTCGCGCAGCACTGACCAAGAATCACTGAGACCAAACTGGAGTGTAACGAATAGAAGCGACAGCACCTGTTCCACATTGGCGACCTGCGAAAGTTTGTCCTTCTCAAATATGCCCATGCACTCTTGTGCCATATTAAGATGCAGTGAGAACTATTCAAACACGTGATTCGGGTGACATGCCAAACATACAAGGACTCACCTTTTCCCGTTGTTCTTGGTATTGAGGTAGGCTTGCTAACATATCCTTCATGTCGTTCAGGCTGGCGGCTCCCTCCCTGGGACAGCGTCGGCGGCGGCAAATATATGCACGTCGAGCCGAACTTACCCTTTAAACCCAGCATTTTCTTCCATGAATTTATTAAAGTCCGCCATGAGCTTATCGATAGCCTCTCGCATGTGCATATGTCTCACGGTCGTCCACAGTGTATCGGTCTCGGAAAGGGTGGCGGTTTTATCCTCATACGCGCCAAGGGAAGACTGAAACTTATAACTGGAGACATGACTAGGTCAGCAACCCACGGATCACCGACGAGAACGCACGTATATCTGGTTCCGTCCTCTATTGGCAACAGATCGTTACACATAGCCTGGTATGTGAACTCGTGAATCAACGGTGCGACCACATCCATTGAGCGATCGGTGATGATGAGGGTGCCCCTCGGTCGGGGCGGGTCCGAAGGTCTCTGATTTGTATGCGAGTGAGATCCAGCATTGACTGAGGCACCACAATGAATGCTCACAGGGAAGTCAGGGTTGGCGCGCTTGTGTTCGTCCAAATTCCGCTGTACCATGAACGCCAACAGCTTGGTTACAAATTCTGTGTCCGCAGACTCGTGTGCACGCGCGGCGTCGCCTCTGGCCAGGTTGGTGCGCCATCGACTGCTTCCTTCAGGAGGCGGAGGTGCGCGCGTCTGTACATTCGGTTTGAGCGGGCCCAACGGGAGATGATGCGAAGGAAAGTAGTATCGAATATAAGGAAATTCATTGAGGGTGATACATAGGTTTGTTATCTATACACATTCAAGCTTAGACCGGCCAAGGGTTGAAGGTATTTCGTACGCACCGTCTTGCTGACGAACAAGAGTTCCTCTTCTAAACGTGACCGAGCCATTCTGAAGGCAGCCTCGTTTCGTGGTGGGCTGTAAATATTGAAAAAAAGACTGGGGTTGTTTAGAGAGAACGTTTGCGCTTCCATCGCTGAAGACGAAGAGAGGTACCTGATCAATACCAATCCCTTGGAAAGTCTGACCCCAATGCTTGCTTACCCCAAAAGTTCAAAAAGAGTTCCTGCAGGCCGCGAAGGTAGGGCTCGGCGGGGGATGAAGTAAGGCGTTGAAACAAAGACTCGGAGAGACCTGAGGCGAGCCTGATCATCTCCAGTGTTTTGAGCTCCAAATATGTAGACATACCCTCGATGAAGAACAAGTGAGCGGCGAGGTACTGTTTCTGGTCACTGGAAAAGTCCTTGATGATCCTCTCGACATTTTGCGTTGTAGGCATGAGGATATACACGGCCTCGAATTCTTGGGGCTCTCGGTAGCTGGAGATTGACTCGATGACTGGGAACAGGACATCAGAAGGTCTGGACGCCGGTCGAAATAAAGAGATGGTGTACGGGTGACATTCTCCTCCAGGATGTCAAACTGTTTGAGTACAGAGCTAAGCAACTTCTGAGAGTAGTCATCCACGACAAGAATCTTCCATCGACCTTGGGGGTTGACGGATCTGATCGCCTGAATAAATCCTAGATACCACGCCGTAAGTCGATGGGGGTATGCGAGTCTGCAGGCATACTTGTACGAACGGTGGCGACGAGCGAGGACATGTCAATCACGTAGCACAAACTTGGAGGTCGCCGTTAGACCCAACGCGGCTATCACCGTATTCATCCCGAAAGATGTCTTCATTCCAAGCGAGACTGAATACAGGGTAAAAACTAAAGCAGGTAGTCAAATAAATCGTGCCCCATGCTGGAAAGTCAAAAGCTGTCCATGGCCGAGGTTATCTACCGTCCCTACAGGTCTAAAAATTAGTTGGGTGGGTAAAAACTAGCTCATCGTTTCCTATCACAGCAGCGACACCACCAATGCTAATAGAGACGCGATACCAGCAGACAGAGGAATGGCAGCGTTCAATGTAGCACCACTCTTTGAGTTACCACTGCTTCCCGTGCTATTAGAACCGCCAACGGTGGTGTTCGGATATGGGAATGATTTATTCACGTTGCTCTCACGGTAAAGGTTCGTCGCTGGAATTCCATTGCAGTGCGCAATAGAATCGAACTGCAAATCGCATCTAAGCAGGCCGTGATTCAAGGATAAACAACCAGGCTCACTTTTATTGCGGGGGTGAAAGCCTCAGCGGCGGGAAGGGTATAACCAATGGCGAGGTCGACGGATTGTGGATACAAGTCATGTTCGAGGACGACAAAACCGTTGGACAGAGTCGTAGCATTGTTGAGGATAGCTTGGAAAGTGGCATACGACTGAGGGCCTGTGACAACGCCAGCGGCGACCTTCCAGTCTACACGCCGTGGTGAGTGAAAGTTACGTTTTCAGAACTTTAGTTTGCTTCACCATTGGTATCAAACGCAACACCAGAGGGGGTCCTGGTCCAAATGATTGGAACCATTCCCATAGCAAGGGAAATAGCGCGAACGCGATCATCGATATCGCCGTAAGGAGGACGCATAAAAGTAGGCGTAACACCAAGAACCTGCTTGATGGCTTTGCGGGTGTACCCTAGCTCGGCAACGACTTGCTGGGTGGTAAGCATGGTAAGGGGCTGACTTGAAGTCAGCAACAGGATGGCCGTCAAGGAGGCTCTCTGACCTTGTGGGACCAAGTGTGCACAGCAATCTCGTGGCCAGCCATATACTCCTCGACGAGCACCGTGGGTTCCTCGATAACCCGCGAACCAATAACAAAGAATGTAGCAGAGAACTGCTTTGAGGAGAGGTAATTGAGAAGTTCTCTGTGATGTGATGAGAAAGCACGTTGTATTATGTGAATGGTTACTCACTGAGCTGAGTGGAAGAAAAAAAGGAAAAGGAAGAGAGGCAACTGGATGAGTATGCCGTTGTGCCATTGAGGAAGGAAAATGCTCACTGTAGTGACCTGGGCCGTCATCGAAGCTCATACCCCAAGTCATCTTGTCTGGACAATTAGTGATATCAGTCACACGGGTCCAACCACCACACGTCCACCAGCCACGGGAAGAGGCGTTGGCAGCAGCCTGAGGGTCATTAGCACATGTCCCATCTTTGGTAGGGTTGAGATTCGGAATGGAGAATCCGTCGAGTTCCGTCATCCACTGGGTAACCTCAGGGGTATCTAAGAAACAGCAGAAGAATGAAATCTACGCAACGGGAGATGTGTAAACGTACTAGTAGGAGCAATCTGGTCCTGAGTCGGCCAATCGCTAGCCCGGAAGACGACTACCAAGGGTAAGATGGGGGAATAGACGTTAAAGAGCGGGCTCACATGGCGTCGGCAATGGTGGAGCACCAGATATGGGAGGAGTAGCTCCGGCGCGATAGGTAGAGGAAACGGGAAGCGTGGAAGGGGTAGCCATGCCGGACGTGATCTGGCTCAGTGGTGGAATCGTCGTTCCGACCGGGGTCGTAGGGACAGGGGAAGCAGAGCCGGTGGAGTTGGAGGCTGTCATTGAGGCCGTCGCTGAGGCCGTCGATGAGCCGGTAGATGAACCAGAGGAAGCAGGAGAGCTGGAAGCAGTAGCAGAGGTGGACGTTGCAGCAGACTGCCTCTTTGCGAGACGAACATGCTGATCGCTGCCGTCGACGGCAACGAGGAGGGCAAAAAGAGCGACGAGGACGTTGATGTGCATGACAACGAACGATGCGAAAAAGAGAACGACAAGGAAACGAGAGTGAGAAAGAAATCAAAAAGGGTATTAAAGAATAAATGATAGTCTGGTTTCCTTTTTTGGAATGCTAAGTTCGCTTGGTCAAAACGAAGTAACACACGCGATCGTTCCGCATGATAAAATGTGACTAAAACTGTCAGGGTTTCACACTGATAAAGATAATTATGGAAAAGCATCTCAAACACATTCAATTTATTTTTATCGTGACAACGCATACCCTTATTACGTTAAAAACATGTCACAGAAGCGCCGACTCATCCACATTCAAAATCAAAACCGTGAAAAACCGAATAATTTCCACGAAATTTGAAGCCGAGATAGCTAACAAACCCTACGTTAGAAGCACTTATAATATTCAACGTCCTCACCTTCGTTGACCGTGTGCACTCCAGCGAGTAGCATTCCCCCAGCTGCCCCATCGATGTGTCCATAACGGAAAATGTGTGGCGTCAACTTCCAGTAGGATCTCGTGTCTATCACCACTCCGTTAGTCCGAATCGTATTCGTCTCCGCAATTTACCCACCGGTATTGCCAGACATCATTCCGGGGCTTACGACAATATGGTCGTCCCCAGAGATGGCTCGGTGGGAGTTGTAGGCAGCTTTGATACTCCCTGACAACAGTTGGTAAGGTACCGCGTCCCCATCGGTCGGCGTAATTGGTGCGGGCTCGAGCTCGCCATTGAACGCCGTAGAAAGCTTCACCTGACCTGGGCCGGCCCCACCATCCAGAACGACGTCGAATGCAGTGTACGACAAATTGTACTCGCGTGCAAGCGGCGCGAGCAACTGGGCATCGTGCCCCCGCGTAGCAGCCACGGAACTAATCACGCGTGGTCAATACGCGTTGACAGCGTCGCGTGAACCTCTCACCTTTCAACCGAGATGCGGTGGTTGATAACCGCGTATGCGCGTTCCGGAAGTGCGTTGACTTTCACACCTCCGTGGACAAGATCAATCGCTTGAGTCGTACCCACGAGGTTCCTAACGGCCGCGTTGTTAAACAGTTCTTTCTCAGCGGACCTCAATGCTTGGTTGGAGTGCTCAGCGTCGATAATATCCCTCCTCAGTGAGCGTGGTAGGTCTGGTGCGTGTCGCGCCAAACACTGGAAATTCTTGTACATCGGTGAACCGCGTGCCTAACAAAGGTTGCCGACGACTGATCAGACAGCAAAACACCGCCAAGCGCTCACCAGATGGACATCAAATGGATTCTTCTCGATGGCGACGAGGAACTTTGCCAACAAACCGATGCTCTGCAACCCGTGGTCAGCCCAGCGCACGGTCCAACGTCTGGTGCTAACCGTGTGAGGGGGAGGCAAGCTAGAGTGTCCTCCGGGTGAGGTAACTTCGATCATGACGTTAACTGAACCTTTTTCTGCGATACCGGGAGTAGCGATGACTTGTCCGTACTGCTCTCCGAAACCAGCTGCAACGCCACATCAATATTCTTGCATCTCCGACTGGGGTCGCTTAACTTACCCCCCTCATCAACCAGCATAGCGAATCCGTTTTCGCCAAACATCTTCAGCAGCTCCGACGCTAGGATTTGTGCACCCTACGTGACATCAGCATTAATCCAGACATCCGCTGGGTTCACCTCACATAGGTTCCACTGCTTTCTTCGTCGAACCCTGAGGCAAGTACCACGGTTCGGGTTGGCCGATAGTCATTCGCCAGCATGGTCTCCATCGCCGATCTATCGTACTCGACAACGTTGAGCAAACCAACCACGAATAAGACCCACAATATGCCAATCAATCCACTCTTGTCGTCTGCACTGCCTCGTCCCCAGATCAGGTCGCCTGTCAATGATATATGTCTGAGCTGTGACGTGCAGGGCTTCATGGTGACAAACCATCAAAATGACCCGAGAAAGGAGGGTAAGTCCAAGCATCATATGTCGTGGGCTCGACGGGCACGACATCTGGAGGAAACGTGGTAAAACCAAGAGCGACGGCGGACCACTTTAAGTATTCATACCTTGATGGCCTGCTAAGAGCAATGGTTTCAACGTAGCATTTGAACCCCTCCACACGAAAATCAGTCCATAGGTGTTCACTTTGGTCAGTTCGAGGGTCGAATGTCTGTGACAAACGTCAATTTTGCACCCGTGATTTCCAGACAGCCACGTACACCAAAGGGAATGACTGTGCGAGGTAATCATGGAATGCAGCAAATTTCTCCCAGCGCGGGTCCACGCCGACGGGATCCATTTGGTCATAGGACTCGGTACTTTTGAACAATTCATGCGTGAGTTGATATCCTACAACACGACTCCAGAGTCCAACTCACGGGATCTGAATTGCACCAGAGAGCCAGTTAACAGCGTTTGACCGGAATTCCTTAGTACTGTAGATTTCGCTTAGCGTCTCCCATAATACGTTGTTCTTGACAGGGATCAGCTCAGGTACTTGGGGACACAAGTCATCATTGGCTGTGTTGAGAGATGGGTTTTGCAAGTGGTGCCAGAGCGGTGTATCAGTGACTCTCACGAAGAACGTGGTTGCGAGGGCTGCTAGTACGAGAAGGACCGTCTTTACGGCTCTCGAGGAGATCGCGTTGGGTGGTGTCCGGCTCGGTTTAAGCCCTGGAAGTTCTCCTTGGATCTTCTCCAGGACAGACATGAAGGAGGGCAACAACAAGCAATATTTCCAGTAGATAAGGGAGTGATATTCCCGCACTCTCACCATCATGCATCATGGGTGATGTACGATGACCGTGTTACTAATTTGACCTTACTCCCGTTCCCAAGTCATTCGATACACCGTAAGTCAACAACAAGCGCAGGGGTCCGGTAGCTTACATTGAGTGGGAACCTCAGTTCCCATCTGTTTTCAAGGTTACAGAGTATCCCCATGATGGTGGGAGACATTTCAGTTTCAGGTTCAACACCGATAACATCCTCAAACTTGACCACCGATGGGCAGGCGCGTCTTGACGACGAGATCGCTGCGTTGATTTTGGTGTTATCCAACCTCCGTACCCGGAGGAATGTCTTGTCGCCCATTTCTCGCCTTCCATCGGAGATTCTTGCGTCCATATTCATCCTTTGTGCTCGCGGTCATCAAAACCGATACTCAGGACATCGCGTACCTGACTGGGTCAACGTTTCTCATGTCTGTCGCCATTGGCGGGGGGTTGCATTGAACTGTCCAACTCTTTGGTCGTTCCTGTTCGTGTCTTCGCAACACTGGACGAACGAATTGCTTGCCAGATCAAAGACGGCACCGTTGAAAGTTTACGTTGACTCGGGCTGCCCAAAGCAGCCAAAGGAGATGAACCTCTTGAGAAGGGTGGTACCTCAAGTGAACCGTATCCAACATCTTCGTCTACGGCTCACACACCAGGAAGCCGAGCGTATTTTGTCCTTGTTTTCTTCGTCTGCTCCCCTCCTTCAAAGTCTGTGGATCTCCGTAGAAAGATCCAACTACCCTAGTGAACCCACCCTGGTCTCGCGAGCTCTCTTTGACGGGGATACTCCGGCCCTCCGCAAACTAGAGCTGATGAACTACGCGTTCCCACTGGCGTCTCCGACACTTCGCGACTTGACATTGCTTAGGTTACGCGATCTTGGTGCTTCCTCTCGACCGGCGCTGGCGGAGCTGAAAGTTGCACTCAGTCGCATGCAACACCTCACAGATCTCCATCTTGAGAACGCTCTTCCTAGCGCTCGCAACAGTTCCGCTGGCCAGTCTTTCGAAGACTCGGAGAAAATCAGTTTCCCTCGGCTCTCTCGTCTTTCGATCGTTGCTCCATTCTCAACAGTTGTCCTGCTTCTGTCTTGCTTCGACCTTCCAATACAGACAGAGGTCAGATTACGGTGTTGCTTTGAAGCTGGCGCCGAGGATTACACCCCAATCTACCCTCTTCTTGCGAAACGATTCATTACCTCCAACCAGGACTTTGCCCTCGTTCCCATTATCCGCACTTCCTTCATCGAGACTGCATCAGCGACAGTAGGCTTCGTTTTCAGCACGGCCGAACGTGATTCTGGCCGTCGTGCATTCTCGGCGTCCACAACGTCTTATGACTTGGGTCAGTTATCTGAGGATTGGGATTGCAATATTCCGCTCAAGGCTGACATTGTCTTACGGACGTCGTTGCCAAAGGACCGCGAGGACCTCGTAACAGGCATTTATGACAGCGTGCCTTTGGTCAATCTGCAGAGTGCCCATCTTGGCTTCAATATGGGTAGCACCCTCTCGTCAGCCTTTTGGACAAAGACCTTTGGACACCTTCAGGAGTTGCGACACATCAGACTATCTGGAGTGAACTTGCAAGGCTTGGTCGGAGTACTTTCGCTTACCCCCCACCATTGTCTTTCAGACGAAAGTGGAGAACTGGAATCGGGATCGCCCCAGGTATTTGCTCCGGGCTTAGAGGAGTTGGAGCTCTGCGGTGTAGATTTCTCCGAAAAATGCCACAGTCGCTTGCAAGGCAACTCCAACGATTGTTCCTGCAGTGTTCCGTGTCTTTGTGACGCTCTCTCCGCTCGCCAAGCACAAGGTTATGGTCTTCTGCGGCTCAACTTCAAGGAATGTATGTATGTGCATGATTTTGATGTGGCGGATTTGAGGCAGTCGATAACTGACGTTAATTGGGATGGGGTCACAAGAATGACCCCAGACTTCGAGAGCGAAGAAGACGAAGCGCAAGATGAATACCAAGGACCTCGCAGTCGCCGTGGAATGACGCGCTTCCACTCTTTCCGCCATGACCGATGGTGATCGATTGATCCATGCATGGTTATCCTGTACTGTAGCATTTTCACGACATTGTGAGGCCTGTATTGCTTGGTGAACGGCGGCGATGTATCAAACTAATATATCGCGGAGGACCTACCTTCGTGTCTCTTGTGCGCGATAGTTCTGCTTGCCAACCTTAGGAACTAGTCGATAATTCAGTTACACTTTTGTTGCTCAAAGTTCTTCACTGGCGACCTCGAACCTTGAGCGAAAGTCACACTTTGCGGTGTCTGGCAACGATGATCTGTCGAGGGTCGGTATCTCCTATTTCCAGAAAATATTCCGATAGCGAGCATGCAATTAACCATGTAAGTATCATACACCAGTCTTCCTGCTTGCCAACCCCTCTCTCGATGATCGCTTGGGTGCGGTTATACCGCTGCGACCGGAGCTGGCATACATGACTTCAGCCTCGCCGAGGGCGCCTGGGATGTAGTCCACCACAAGGCCAGGCTTGTAGATATTACCTTGGGGATCGAATGTCGATGAAGGAAGCTGGAGAAGATCAGATGGGGTCTGGGTGAGGTATAGCCGATGCAACGCATCCTCAGCAGCCTATGCAGAATCTCAGTGACAACTGTTGAGTCAACCGAAGACGGTCACGTACTCTGTACTCGGCCATTTTCAGTGAACTACCAAAGCCTTCGCCAAGTTTGTCCGTCCCCGAATATATTCCCACAACGAATATGGGTGAATTCGAAAAGCGGCCCGTTTCTTTCAAAAGTCTGAGAGAAATGAGCGCGTGGTTTGGTACAAAAGACGAAGACACGATTCACCTCGACTTTGGTCGTTCTCTACCAAATTTTGCGACAGTTTCCATAAGGGCGCGTTTTGGATCTCGGAATTTTAACATGGTCCGCAAGTCGACTTGGCGGGTCAAGAAGAATGAATGGACAAATTTTCGAGCTGTGGAGAGGGACTTCTCTTGGTACACCAACGCCGTCAACGCGCGCGGTATTGACGCGAGGGCGTCAGAATGCAAGAGTGAAGGGGACATGGGCGTTGATGGCTAGGAGTGGAAGGTCAATAGGATCAAGCTAGAACTCGTCTGACGCGCGAACCTGTCTATGCCAGCGCAATAGAGGGGTAGCACCCATCTCTTGAGCGACACTGGCGCAGGTCAAGGGGCCCACGTGAGCGCTGACTGCAGCCTTGAGAACACGGGTCGGGAGATGGGGGTATGAAGCATGGAGGTATTCAGAAGCGAATAGGCCCATGAGAGAGTTGCCCAATGATGCCAGATCTGCATTGGTTGGGGGAGTTGGACTTGAGGGGTAGTACTTGGCATGGAGGTTCACGAACGATTTGTGAGTGCACGCGCGTCGAATGACCTCGGGAGGGCCCAATGTCGAACCCAGGCCGATACGATGCGAGAACGCGGTCAAAGCGGACGAGGGTGGTGGTTGTAGTGCAGCCCAAGATTCTGGGTCGAACACGACCTTGCCTGCCTGCCTGACGATGGCTTCTCTTGGAGGAAACTGGTTCAAATGGGCGGTAGAGACAGCAATCCTGGGGGCGGTCGAGTAGAGCCTGTTCGAAACATGACCCATCGTTTGAAACCAGGTCAACAAAGTCAAAAGAAAATTGGGTGGTCGAGAAAAGATCGGCAATGTCCGAGAACAATATTGACCACGGCTTGAACACGACCCACCAACACGCATGGCGATCCTCTCGCTCCCCTTGACGTTCATCAACTCGTTCTGGTCTCAGGACTATCGCAAAGGCCTCGAAGTCCTCTACAGCAAACTCGAACAGGTATGCCACCTATCCTTGGCATGTCTCGCATTTATTCACTCGCCCCAGGGGGTCGCCGAGAACGACGAGGTCGTCGCATTCGTGCGGGTATCCATATATCTCACCCCGTGTATGTTCACCCTCATTTTCCCCCAGGCACGTGTGAACGCAGAGAATCAGCTCGCGACAGCCTTGCTCAGCCCGTCCGTGATTAGCTCTCAAAGTGTGTTTTCGCTTTCTCCGCTGAATCTAGTTCTCAAAACGGTCTTGAAAGCCGGTTTCAACAGAGACGACGGGGCTTCCCTCCTCGTGACGTTCCGTGGGCTCCAGGCGGAATCAATTGCCCAAGGTCAAATCCACAGGGACATAGCCAAGGATCTTCAGACACTCGTCGTCGAACCATTCCATGTCTGGGCTCAAGGTTACAAGGTGTCTATGTTCATACATGCGTCGATGCCTTTTAATCTCTGCTGACCAGGAGCGGCTCTCCTCAAGTAAAGTGACCGCCTTGAACAATTGGCTAAGATACTATGAAGATGCCCAAAAGGAGGTCCGTCCCCTCTCCTTCCATCCCCCATTTAACCAGTCCCAACTTTCCACAAATAGGTCATCAAGTTGAAGAGTGCGTACCTAACAAAGACACGTCGAGCGGATGAAGCCGAGGACGAGTATGGGTAACCCTTGACCATCTCATGTGTGCTCACCCGTCAACAGTGCCAAATTTGCGCCCAATAATGACCTGAGTGACCATTACACAACTTCACCAAGGCTCGCGCCGCATGACGTGCGCCGTACACCCCAGCGCTCTGCTACTGTTTCCGAGCGCATCGCACAACGATTCAGGGAAATCCAACGCAAGGCTGTCGTATCCGCAGCGTCTGCTGCCCCATCAGGCGCGACACATGAAGCCACCGAGGAAAAGGAAGAAGAGTCGCCGAAAGTCGACAAGGGCAAGGGTAAAGCCGTCGAACCACCCTCACCTATCCTTGCGTCGTCCCCTCCTCCCATGTCGCCACCCTTGCCTCCTTCGAAAACGGAGGTTGTATCATCTGTGGCGCCGCTTCCTCCCACTCCAATCCTTTTAGCTGGGTTATCTTTGCCACCATCAGCCGTATCTAACCTGTTCACCCGTGCTGCTGCTGAGCTGCCCCTCAGGCCTGTCCGTTTCCCACTTATTGGGGAATATTCCGATTGTTTCTCGGGCTCGGAATTTATCGAATGGTTGAACAGGAACGTACCCGGTTTTGGCGGTAATATCGACTTGGCGGAGGAAGGCGCAAGGGACCTCACAGAGAGAGACGGTCTCCTCCGCAGGGTCGGCGAGTTTGGAAACCAGTTTGAACCTGCCGATGATGCATATTACCAATTCCGTCCCAAAGTTAGTTGCTGTACTCGCGTTTTCGTGGGTTTCATGACACCGTACAACAGGCATTTGACCTCGAAGGCAAACAATCCGAGATTTCAACAACTCCGGCGAAGCGAAACCAAATTACTGATAACTTGTTGAAACGTTCCGGCGATCTGGTCAATGTCGTGACAAAGGCCCTGAATGCCAACTCTCCGAATGAGCCAATACACATCAGGCTTCGTAACGAAGCAGATGAGGCCGATAAATTGTATCGTGTGTCGGTGAGGAAGCTTGATAGACAGCGACTCGCACTGGAAGAGAGAATAGAGGATATACTAAAGAAACTCCAGAGATGGGAGTTGGAGCGCCTCGCGGCAGTCAAGACCGGTTTGTGGCTCCTTCCTTCCATTTGCCATTATTCGCGTTGAACTCGTGAACACTGCCTGCAGTACTGCTTCAATATCAGGGAACTTTGGCCAGTTTACCAAAGGCGTTGGAACCGACGCTGGAGAAATCAGCAACGCTCATTGCATCGTACCAGCCAGATTCAGACTTGACCGCTCTCATGGAACGTTACCGCACAGGTCCCTTCCGTCCCGTTCCTCAACTATACGAGTCGGTTGCTCATGATGAATCCGATGTCGTTTTTGGCATCGATCTCCGCAAGTGGGCAGAAGGCGGATGGAGCGCTCTCACTTCCGGTGAGGAAAAGAAGGAGACCATTCCTCCCGTCCTTACTGCGCTGCTGGATGCCCTCACGGAATCCTATGCGCGACTACCTAACGATGATGGTGAGTTGCCACGACGGTAGGTATCATTGCAACCTAATTTATAATACCCAGAAAGACGCAGAGCCTGGATTTATGACGTACCACTGCCAGCTCTTCACCATCTCAGAGAAGCTCTTAACGCAGTTCCTCCCGGACAACCATTTTCCTCCGAGATGTTTTCCAAGCATGATGCACCTGTTCTTGCTGGCTGTGTTAAACTCTGGACGTTGGAACTCGACCCCCCCTTGGCATTGTGGGAAGGCTGGGACGAGATAAGGAAATTATACCCAACAGTAGGCTCAGCGGCCAAGGCAGATGGAGAACCTTCTGAGGAACGACGTCTGGAAGATCTTCAGGTGGCTCTTCAACGACTCCCCAAGGTCCATCTCTACGTTCTAGATGCCCTCGCGACGCATCTTCGCACCTTGATAACATCCACCGTTACCGAAGAACCAATTGATGTCTACGTGACTAAACTTGCGTTGTCGATTGGTCGCAGTAAGCACTTCTAGTGGAATCAGAGTAACCTGTAGCTAAGCCATTATTCTAGCGATCATTCGCCCCAAGATTGAGACCGAGCTGTCCATCCAAGATCGGCATCCTACGCGTGAGTGTCTTGCTCCCCCTTCCTGTTTGACGCTGACGTTGTCCAAGTGTTGTTCATTGACCTATTAAAGAGTTATACCAATCTCTTGCCTCCCACGATCGCTAAGAAAAAGCGCGAATCAGAGCGCCGTGTACCCGTTAGAAAGCGCACTGCGCCAGTCGATATGCGAATGAGCCGTGGAAGAATTTCAGTAGGCGCCCCAACCAGGGAAATTCTTGCCGCCCAACAAGCCGCTCAACAGGTTGCTTCTTCGCAAGGTCAGAGTATCTCACCATCTATGCCCCAAATCGAAGAACCTGAACCCGTAACCGTTGCGACCGAGCCGGAATCGACCGAAGCTGTTGCTGCATCGGAAAACGACGTTCCTGAGTCCTCGACGAAAGAGGGTGATATGGCTCCTCCTCGTCCTGTCTTCAAGGAACCTCCCCCTGAAACGGATGACGTGCCTCCTCGTCCCGCCTTCAGAGAACCACCTCCTGAAGTCGATGACGCACCGCCTACACGACCCACGTTTGTCTCGCCCCCAGCATCGCCTCCAATCGTGGAAGAAAAACCCGTGTCTTCTCCCGCAACTGTGGTGACCCCTGCCACACCACAGAATCCTATCAAATCACTCAGGCGTAACTCGGCCTTCCGTTCTGGCAGTGCATCTCCAATTCCAGCACGCAGTTCTTCGCCGTCGATTGCCGCCAGCGGTGAATCTGCTATTGAGGATCAGCCTTTGACGAATGCCAAGTCCGGATTGACGAGGCACACGTCAGGACAAGGAGCAGTTCGTGGACCCCGTTTGTCCAGGGCTCCGAGGGGTCAACAGAGTAGCAGTGTGAGTGGTATGATTGCTAACATCAATAATCGCTCGGCTGCGGTATCACCTCCACCCTCTGCGAGTTACAAGAGGTTATCTGGCGGGACATCCCGCCTGGCGGCGAGCGGAGGAGCAGAATTGAAAAGAGGCGTGGGTCGCACTTCAGGTGGGTTGCCTCGCAAAACTATGGCGAGCAATACTGAAGATGAGGTGGTACCAGTAGAGAAAAAGGCAGACTAGTCGAGTGGAATGCGAGGATGTAGTTTACTTTGACTTTGCTTACTTATGTATGCCCGACAATTTGAATCATCTCAGTCAGCATAACGTCCGGATAGAACTGAAAGGTTACACGAAGCATAGTGTAGATTATAAAAACGTACAATGATACAGAGCGAAGCCACACGCAAGAAAAAAGGGTATGCTATCTCTAAACTTCCTGCGAGGCACCGTCTTTCTTCCCCTTGTTAGACTTGGATGGTAATAGTTCTGGATTAATAAATGGCACGACACCACCCTGACTGATGATGACATCTCCCAGGAGCTTGTTCAATCTAGGGCGAGTCGTTAGCAAACACGATTGCTAAACCTTGTGAAATACTGTACTCTTCGTCATTTCGGATGGCGAGTTGAAGGTGCCTAGGGACAATACGTTGTTTCTAACCGAGCAAACTGAATATCTGACCACCAGCACGGGGCCATACCCACCTTGTTGTCACGAGCAGCATTACCCGCCAACTCGAGAATCTCGGCGGCCAGGTATTCTAGCACGGCAGCAAGGTAGACTTGACGATCGTGAGAATCGGACTCATTGAAACCACTTTGTCGAACGTACCAGGTGCCCCTGCTCCAACACGCTGAGCATAATTACCCTTTTTCAATAGCCTGTGGACACGACCAACAGGAAATTGCAGGCCGGCTTTAGACGAGCGAGACTGAGACTTTGCGTCGGCACCAGTCTTTCCAGAAGAAGACTTTCCGCTACATTTTCCATGAGGGTCTGCATGTGCTGCCGAGCACTAGGGCAAACTTACGCCTTTCCTTTTCCAGACTACATTTACGCAAGTCAGCCAAGACACAACAGAGAGGTAGGGTTCGACTCACCATAGTTCAATTGCGCGCGGGTTGGAGAGAGTAAATGTGAGAGTAAGAAAGAAGAACGACCATCCTACCCACCGCGACACGACTGCTATTTAACACGTCTTTAGGGCGGAGTTCCAAAAAAAGTAATCAACGCGTTTTGCACGTGACTGACGCGAAAGTTGTTTCCCGAAAAGGCAAGATGGCGTGTGGACGATTCGAGTAGGCAAACCTCAAGTTCCGGCCAACTTGCCTCGTCTTCCAAGCAGTCGGCCTTGCGGTCTGCACGAGGAACTTTTCTCCTATTTTCGCGCGTTTCCAAACTTTTATTCCTTCTCTCTACTAGAGCCAAGTGGCAGTTCTTCTGCCTATTCATGTCTACAGTTTCACCCGCAGGACCTCCCGCAGGAGTACTCCCCACCCCATCGTACACACCGCCGTTGACCCCGACGCATGACCAGGTTCGTGCATTGCCATCGGTGCAGCCCGAACCCCTCAATGCAGACTTACCGGAGTACACCTGTTTAGGTAGTCGTTTTATATGTTGTATGTAAACCGAGCGGCTGCATATCGAACTCAATTGACGTCTTGACCGGCGCTTCAGGCAGTCGTGTATGCTGTCGTCATCTTCGGGATGTGGAATATCCCAGGCGCTCGGACGTTGATCAATCCGTTGAAGTTATTCACCATAGGTTGGCACGAGCTCTGCCATATTATTGCAGTGCGTTGCTTGCTGTAGTACTCATCGCGAGCCGTCCTCACTATGCATTCCGATCGATCCTATTTTCTAGGCAATTCTGACTGGCGGAACGATATTATCGGTGACCATCGATCCATACCTGGGCGGAGCAACAATCGTAGAAGGTGGAAAGCCAATGATAATATTACCCGCTGGATACCTGGGTTCTACCATCTTTGGGGGTGTATTCATGTTGGGTGGTTTTGACACCCTCGTCGCCAAAATACTCAGCTTTGTGCTTGGCCTTGGGTTGGTCACCCCACTCGTCCTCGTTCGCGACAAACTGTGAGCGAGCAACATCGTTTTTTTTGCCTGTCTGGTCAACTCACCAGTCGAAGGACTATCCTGCTCACACTCCTCTACGAGGGCCTTCTCGTTGGTTTCTGGTTCATTGGCCATGCGTAGGTGATCATCGGGCGCGCCGACCCCCTGTTTTTCACCTTTCCACAGCCAAGCACTAAGGTGGTACTGTTTATTCGTTGGTGTCATGAAGTCAGCGTTTCCCACTCTCGTCTCTCGTTGTTCTGACACGCCTCCGCAGTGTTTTCTTCGTGGTTTGTAAGTAGTGTCTGTATAGTCACGGCCTCGTATATGATTTCTTTGCAGGGGATATTGCAGATGACAAATTCTTTCGCAAGGCTAACGACTCCGATTGCACACAGTTTAACATCATGTTCCCCCGTATCTCCGCTCATTGTAAGAACATCCAATCATCCGTGGTCGAT
The DNA here is from genome assembly GCA_038089915.1 of Sutorius australiensis. NCBI lineage: Eukaryota > Fungi > Basidiomycota > Agaricomycetes > Boletales > Boletaceae > Sutorius > Sutorius australiensis. The sequence goes on from JBBPLR010000026.1 coordinate 108,606, forward strand.
CATCTCATTGAATATGACAGTTTGGGCATGTGTATGGTTGATTTTTGAGGTTGGAGTATGCATATCATTCCTGTTCATCGGTCTAGCCTCGTTCAAGGTGAGACCGAGTCTCAAGATCGTTAAATACACAAAGTTGATTATTAACGTAGCTCACTACCGGACAGATGGACGCCCAAGCAGGTAAGCGGAGGAAATCTTCAACTGCTGCGACTCACACTCATCTTAGCCAACTTTCTTCCCACATAACACATTATTCTTGGTGAGACACGATAAACGGGACGACCATCCGACCGACATTATCAAACTTTTCGTCCATACAGCATCTTTCATTGACTACTCAATTCAAGGGACACGATTGTAGATGTATCTTCGCGCTCTTCTATATATCATGTTGCATTCAAAAGTGACTGCTTTTGCTGTCATACGAGGACGGTCGTGTAAATTAAACTAACTACGTATTGACCATCTCAAGTGCACGACCTCGGCACGCATTGCGCTACCAATTTTGAAACCTAGTTTTGATTTCCAGCGCAAACCATGAAGCAGCAGGATACAAATAAGTGAGGATTCAGTGCAATGTTTGAGTGTAATGTAGATAACCATTAAACAATTTGCCAGACAAGCGATAGACGAGCAGAATAAGACGCGAGGAGTTAGTACGCGCAACGTTGTCATTTACGAGCTGCTCGCCGTATGAGACTAGCGATGACAAGCGTGCCTAGAGCAGCAATTCCTCCCGCAAGTGCCATTCCGACATATCCTTCTACATTCAAACGCTTAACAAAGAACTGATCACCCACAGCGAGAAGCACAAACCTTTCGTGACGGCTTGCTCGATGAGAGACGCTAAACTTTGAGCCTGAAGGTTGGTCGGCTCCTTCTCTAGCAAGAGATCTGCGTTGGACGGTGAGGGTTCGTCGAGATTCGTAAGCAAGGACACCGACCATTGAAACTCTTCGCGTCTGAATAGTTACCCATCTTGTAATACCCGAGTGCGAGATAATACAGACATTCTCTACGTCGCGTGGGCTCTGTACGGTATATATCTTGATGGGCGATACGTCAGCGATAATATTTCAACAACACGGAGGACATACCTTGCAATATCCGGACCCCTTCCACCTGGTGCTCGCGAACCGGGCTCTTCACCAGACCCCAGGCATAGTTGAACTTTGTCTGTATGGTAACATGGGACTGAGCGAGCTCTTTCTGGTATTGCAGTCGCAACACCTGAACGAGACTCAGCCAACAACTCTGTAAAGGTATCAAACGGGCGTACTTCAAGTTCGTCGTAAGACAAGGAGACCTGGGCGTCGGCGGCATATGGGAGATCGGTAGGCATGGTCAAGCAGAAGAACGAAAGACTCGGGACTGCGCTCGAGAGCCGGCCATTGGTGGTGCACGGGGTCTCGTTGCTGATGTCAGCCATATTCTGCGACCTGGGTGTGCGCGGAGTTTCGTGTGGTTGACTACAAACCACATTCTGGGTTGAACAAGCGCAAGACGAAAAAAAAATACCCAGATGGCAGATTCAGTCGGTAAGTCGAGACTTTATAAAAATACCATCCAGCAGGTAACCATAAACGCCAATCCGTGCTCAATGAGGGCGATGGAGAGGTACATTTGGCTTTCTCCCTGCGTTTGCTCGCTTTTCCTTTCTCCTTGCCAACGATGAGCTCATGGTGCATCATAGCATCTATGCACTATGATTCTTTCCCCTTTTTTGTCAGCTAGCCCTTCCCGTGGATGTCGCTCGCACCGCCAATCTGCTGTCTTCAGCAGCAACGCACGTTACTCACGCAAACTACTTTTCCTCTTTTTATCTAGACCGTGCCGACAGAGGGTTCCGCGAAGATCGCGAACGTCGGAGGCATAACGATGGGCATCACAGAGACCGTGACTACAGGGACAGAGATCGGGATCGAGATGGGCACAGAGACCGGTACCGACGAGATGACCGGCGTGGAACGCCCCGCGATCATGCCGGACGTACCAGAGACCATGACGATCACAGACGTGCTCATGACGAAGATCGACGCCGCGATCAGCGACGTGATGATGACCATGGTCACCGTCGTGGTCGTGGCGAAGATGGTTCGCCTCAGCGTCGTGGTGGCCGAGGAAGGGGAAGAGATGGACTCGGCACTCCTGAAAGAAGGTCCCCAACACCGGAAGGTGCCTTTCCGTTGTCCCAACGAAAACGAAAGGCATCGGGATGGGATGTTCATGCTCCCGGATACGAGCAATATTCAGCCATGCAGGCAAAGCAGACGGGTAAGTCCTTGTATATCAGGAAACAACACGACTATTTTTTCTCACACTCCCGACACATAGGGCTCTTTAATTTACCAGGCGCTAATCGTACCCAGGTTCCGCCTATTCTCGGTATTGCTGGCCTCCCACCCCCAATTCCTGTACAGACTTTTGGTATGGGAATTGGCAGCAACCCCAACCTATCCAGGCAGTCCCGCCGGTTGTACATTGGCAGTATTACGTCGGACGTAAACGAACAGAATTTGGCCGATTTCTTCAATTCCAAGATGATCGAGATGGGTATCGGTACAGGTGGCCCTGGAAATCCTGTTCTTGCCGTCCAGTGCAATTATGAAAAGAACTATGCCTTCATTGAGGTGGAATTCAATTCCTTGTATTCCATCACCTCGTATTAACGGTAATCACAGTTCCGCAGCTCTGAAGATGCGACAGCAGCCATGGCGTTCGACGGTATTATATTCATTAACGGCCCCCTTAAAATTCGTCGACCCAAAGACTATGGTGGTATTGACATGACCGCACCTAGCATTCACGTTCCAGGAGTCGTGTCTACCAACGTGCCAGATTCGATCAACAAAGTATTTGTCGGCGGACTTCCAACTTACTTGAATGAGGAGCAGGTACAGGAGCTGCTGAAAAGCTTTGGAGAACTCAAGGCCTTCAACCTCGTCCGGGAAAACGGCAACGGGCCGTCGAAGGTCTGCCCTTTTGTTTGCGACTATAACAACGTTTCACGGTTTTCTTCAGGGATTTGCATTCTTCGAATATGTCGATGCCACTGTTACTGACGTCGCTATTCAAAGTTTGAACGGCATGGAGCTTGGAGACCGTTATCTAGTCGTCCAGAGGGCCTCTGTTGGCGCAAAGCCTGGGATGCCAAATCTGCCTTATGACCAATTCCCTGAAATTCCTCGACCAATCATGCCGGCCGGTGAAAACAACACAGCGAGTGCACGGATTCTCCTCATGTTGAACATGGTTACCTCGGATGACCTTGTCGATGACCAAGAATATGGTGATATCTATGAAGATGTCAAAGAAGAATGTTCCAGATATGGAGCAGTCGAGGACCTCCGTGTTCCTCGTCCTGTCAAGAAGGATAAGTCCAAGTGGGCTCCTGGAGACCCAGGACAACAGTCCGCTATCGATGCACAGCGTGCGGACGAGGCTGCTGGTGTAGGAAGGGTGTATGTGAAGTTTGTTGATGCCTCAGCTGCACAAGGCGCTCTCAAGGCACTAGCAGGACGGTCGTTTGCTGGTCGCTCTATCATTGCGACTGTCCTTAGCGATGATAGCCAGACCACTCCCCCGCTCAACATCATCTTTGCTCCGCAGCCAGATGCTCCTCCTCCTCTTCCCGAGTCGTAAACTGTACTGCACACAGCCCATAGTTGTTTGCGTGATTCCCCAATAGCCTTACTTTTTTCTGTGTATATAGCTCCGCTCTTCAGTTCTTGCACAGACCGCAACTCTTGAGCCTGTCAGAAAGTGAAGTCGACTCGGAATTGACCTTGTGAAGATCTCAGTAGATATCCGCTGCTGAATTCCTCTATCAGACGCGTGTTAAAGGCACATGTGAGCCAAACATCCAAATCACGGCCAAGTTGACACCAGGCACTTGAATAAAGTTATGTACAGAAAAACCACCCCAACTCCGTCCTGTCAGTCAAACGTCACCGTATCTGCCTGCCGCAGTACGCAATGGAAGCACAAACGGTGACATATGTAGTTCACTCCCGAAATGAATTGATTTCCTCTGGATTCAACGCAAGGGGACATGAAGTAGGTTCTCACCGCGAGGATTAAAGTTCATACCCGTAAGGTGCGATCCGACAAACACACAGGTCAGGATCCGTAATCCTATAATTCTCATATCGGCGTTTGACGACCGCGCTGACGGTCTGCCCGTCTCTGGTCAATCTACAAGGCCAGAACAGCATACGAGCTCAGCGGAGCCGTGGGCTGACAGGACGAACGTGATGCGCACCCATGTCCGCTTGCACTCTTTGTAGGCCTGAAAGTATTCCATGCACTTGTCCCGGTTGTAGCCGTTCCGGTCCATACACGCAAGGGATGCTTTGGACGCATCCTCGCATGGACTGTGATCTGGTCTTTGGTTTTTGTTCTCCTCTAGAGATACTATCGTGAAGACGTACTCGGTGTATTCCGTGTATGACTTCCGAGCCTAAACGTCCGAGTTTTGGATGAGAACGGTCAGCAGAAGAGAAAGGCCGACCGACATACAGTGAACTTGGCGTAGTAGTCCTTTGGCTTCACATTTTGTTGGGGCGGCGGTAATAAGGTCTGAGTCGAGGTCACATCAACGGGTTGGTCGGTCATGACTTTCGGTGTAACTAAGATTTGGTGGAAGCTGACTTGATTATTATGTCTCACGCTCAAATCATCGCGAGGTACTACTATCGATCCTTGGACTCGGCGGGAAGTAGAAGTAGAATTACACGGTCGACGAAAGCGATGTCTACCAACTGCCTAGTACGATGAAATCACAGGAAGAATGTCCGTCGTGTGGTTTCCAGCTCAGGCTTAACAGTATATATCAGTACGGTAGCGTCTGGGTGAGCGCAACGCACAAACCTTCCACTGCCACAAGAAGTCATTGTCCTTCGGCGGGTTTTCGGTGCGGGGTGCATCTAGCCTTGTTTCACTGTCGTCTCCAGCATCTTCCTGTGGAACCTGATGATTAGGCTCCTCAACCTCTTCACCACCCACAGAAATTTCCAGGGGTGGCGGGGCAGCTGCAAAATTCTGGACAGCCGGCAACCCTTTTTTTACCCATTTTAACTTCAACGTGAAGCGGGGACCTATTTCCTGCAGAGCAACCTTTTCCGGAGATCGAAATGCATATCTCGGAGAGACCGTCGGATTAAATTATAGTAGACTTCGATGTAGCTCACCTGTGTCTTCGGAAGAATAAGAAATCACGTTGGTTATGCAGCGTGACCACCTGGCGACCCTGAAATTCTGGCAAAGGAGGGAACAGGGTTTGAAACATCCGTCCGATGGCATGTCCGAGGCTGGTGGAAAAATTGTTCAGGATGAGCTCGGGGTCATGTGGTGTTGCCCGTGCGTGCCCCTCATAGGAGTCAGCCTATCTTCAGGTGCGCTAGAAAAAACCTACATAGATTTGCTTCGTGAGTTCTATCGATGTGAGCTTGAAATAGGCGGCGGGTCCGTTTGGAAGGTAGACGAGTGTGATCGCGTCTACCTATCGTCAGAGGGTATGAGATGCATGTATGGAATGACACACTCGGTCTCTTCATATCTTCGTTCACAACAAGCAAGTGCTTGTAACCTCGCCCAGCTGCCCACCCAGCTATGCGGCCGATCTCGAATCCTTTGCCCTTCTTCCTACGAATGTACTCCGCGCCAGGGAAGATGCCAACCAATTCATCGCAAAAGTCGTACGTTGACCTTGAAGCTTTTGGCGAGGTCGTGATGAGCACTTTGGGTGGCACGGTCGGATCATCTTCAAAGTTGAAGTAGCGCGAGAATGGGTCCGAGGCAATGTCGCTGTTCAATTCGTCAAGTTGTTCGGAAGACGCGCCGTCAGGCGATTTGGATGAGGGTAATATTGCGGGGTCATCGTTACGAAAACTGTCGAGTGTACGAGGGACATTTTCCGCTAGTCTTTTCTGTCGTAGAGTGGCGATCAACAACTCTGTCGGGTGAGACGATTGTACCCACTTTCTTGGCAGTAGGATCTCTGGCCTCCTCTTTGGCGCGCGCAAGACGCTTTTGAAGCTTTTGTTGATTTTTTGCCCTCTTCTGTTTAACAGCAACTTGTTGCCTTTTTACCTTGTTCTTGATGATGGAGGGCTGTATCCGTGGCGCCATGTCGTCGATGTAGAAAGGATACGTATCCAATAACATGACTGAATATCACGTGACCGAATATCATTTCGCTTGGAATTGTGTCGTTTCTCTGCTCAGCGCGTTGCAGGATGTTCGGATTCCTCTCTGCAACTTTCTTATTATTGTTGTTACAGCTTTTGACGATTGTCAACGCCCTTCATTTTTACCTCGATGCTAACGAGAAGCGGTGTTTCATCGAGGAGCTTCCCTCTGACACCGTTGTCGAGGGCATGTGTTCCGATGACGCGCGAGGGCATGCCAGCTGATCACTATTTCTAGGGCATTACCGGGCACTAGAGTGGCAGGAGAAAGCACAAGGCTATGTGTTAGAACCCGACCTTGGCATTGTCGTCGAGGTCGAGGTACGTGGCATGTACGGCTCTCATGGATTCGTGCTCATTGCCGCTCTCTACAGGAGATGGAAACTGGTCACTCTGTCGTTCAGACCCGTGGACCACCCGACAGTCGCTTCACGTTTACCTCCCATGAGTCTGGTGACCACCAAATATGCCTCTCCACGAATTATACGGCATGGTGGTCGTCCACACACATCAAGCTTTATTTGGACATCATCGTAGGCAACACGAAACCGGACGTTGACCGCGACCGTACTCACGTCTCGGAACTCGCGGGCAAGGTCCGCGATCTGAATCAAAAGCTGGAAGACATCCGTCGTGAACAGCAGTATCAGCGCGAGAGAGAAGCAGACTTCCGCAATTTGAGCGAGGCAACGAACTCAAAGGCAGTATGGTACAGCTTGCTGCAGATCGTGGTGCTAGTCCTCACGTGTACGTGGCAGCTGAAGCATCTCAAGGTAAAGGTTCTTTGAGTCGATGGGACGAGTGAGCTAACGACCACTTGCCGTGTCTGCAGCGGTTCTTCCAGGACAGGACCTAGTATACTATAAGTACTGTAGACCCATGGCTTGAATAAAGCTTCATTTGTGCCCCTTGCCATTTCTGCTGAGTATTCTGGACCGTGTGATCAGCGGGCGTAAAGAGTTCATACGATATCCAGGCACCCGCCGCCCCTTGGCAACTTTGGTGCTTAGGAATCAAGGACAGAAGTTTAACACCACAGTTGCCCCTGGTGGTTCCGTTTTTTTTTTTTTTGGGTGTGCTGTCACCTTGGGGCGCCCGTGTTCCCATCAGCCCCACCCGTCCGATAAGAAAAAGGTCGTGGTCATTACCCTCATGTCCCAGCGATCCATGGACAACAAACCTGATTATCCAGACGATACTGTATCCCTTCAGTCCCCCCTAACCGAGGGTCGACCTCGAGACCTCGTTAGGCCGCCGATCGACTATTCATCGTTTGAGGCCTTTGCGCACAGTGTCTGGGGACGCTGGAAGAGCCTGTGGACAAAACGTTTCATCTTTTCGTTCATTGCTGGACAGGTGGTGTCGCTTTGCATAACCGTGACCAACGTCACGACCACCGAACTCGTACAGAGGAACTGGTCTTTACCCACGACGCAGACATGGTTTTTGTGGGTATCTACTCTTTTCTCTGCGCCACGTCGTTGAACATTCAGTCCATCAGATACTTTTCATTGTTCGTGATCTACACTCCGTATACCATTTACAAATGTACGGAGTTCCGAGCATGCCGATCAAAACGACTTATGGATTTGTGTCTCGACAGACGGCCTACGCGGATGGGCACAAATGGTCTATCGCGACGGATGGAAATGTATGTGTACCAATCAATTTGCTTTCATGTCTGACGATGCCCGCAGACCTCATTCTTGCATCCTGTGACGTGGAGGGTAACTTCCTCGTCGTCAAGGTATGATAGTTCAGAGCAATCAAAGTGCATATTTCTGCTCACAAGTTATCCAGGCGTACAACTATACCGACCTGTTGTCATGCATGCTACTGGACGCGTATGCCTTTCGAGTGCCATGTCTTACGAGCGTTGATTTTTTTTGTCTAGTTGGGCGATACCTGTTTGCTTGTTCTTTTGTTGGGTGTATATGCGCACTAGATACCATTGGACGCAAATTCTGGTCAGTAGTGTGATCTTTTCACGTCCGTTCTATTGATAGCCACTGCTTGCATTGGCAGGGTATTCTCGTGTGCATCGGTGGGCTCGGGATGCTCGTCGCGTCTGACATGCTCACGGACAAGAACTATCCTGCTTTGAGCAAAGGCAAGGGTGATGCCTTTATGATCGTCGGTGCGACCCTGTATGGTTTCAGTGAGTTCTGCAGTCCTGCCCGGGAGTGCCTTGCTTAACACGAGCGCTTCCCAGCCAATGCAACCGAGGAGTTTTTTGTTAGAAAGCGACCCCTTTATGAGGTAAAGATGACGACTACTCGCTCTTCAACCGTACCGAGCTTTCGAATTACAGGTTGTCGGGCAGATGGGTATGTGGGGAATGTTGATCAACGGGATTCAAGCATCCGCCCTGGAACACGATGGCATGACGCAAGCTTCATGGAATGGTACGACGAGTGAGTGTGAAAGTACCCACAGGATCGTGGTATACCGTTTAAACGTTTCATTCCAGTTGGATTCTTGCTTGCGTATACTACCGGTAGGTATTTCGTTGATCGAGGGTGATTCACTGACTCGATTCCCGTAGCCATGTTCATTCTGTATACGACTGCCCCCATGCTGTACCGCTCCGCTTCCTCGGCATATTTCAACATCAGTCTGCTTACGAGCGATTTCTACGGTCTCTTATTTGGTGAGCGGCAGCGTCACCTTGTGCATGTCCGATGTTGACTTGTTCTCGCAGGTTTGTTCCTCTTTGTAAGTGCCTTTGCCTTGTGAGCGTGTTCGGTTTCTGAGCGAATGAATGGTGCAGCACTTTTCCCCATTCTGGCTCTATTTCCCCGCGTTTGCTGTCGTTATCGTCGGTCTTATCATCTATTTCTGGCATGCGACGCGTGAGTTGATTTCGATTGTACGTCTTTGGGTAAACGTTCACGACTTTCATGTGCAGCGGAGGAGCAAGGGAACTTGGATCCGCAAAGGCCCGATTACGTTCGCACCGCGCAAGGGGTGGATGGAACGTCGGTTTAAGGGTCCTCGGGAGGATTTGAATGAAATGCCAGTTCTCTACCACGAAAATGTTGACATATACGGCAAGGTGAGCGGCGTCGAACGTGAAGCATCGTATTATGTGGTAAGAGGGGATGTAACGATATGTAACTACAGAGATAAGATCCAATTGGATACGAATGGTGACTGTCGACGGATGATCGGAGCAATACAGCTGTTTATACAGCCGAGTGGGCGTCTTTTTTTTCGGCCTCGAAACGTTCACGTTCTGCGCGAAGTTCGGCGAGTTTCTGTATCGCAAGTCAATTTGGAGATACAGAATGAGGAAGATGGGTGCGCACGGCCTTGAGGGACTCTGCCCCGGCGACGATGGAGTCGAGCGTGGACTCGGAAAGATCGGCGACCTAAACACGTTCGGTCAGAGAGGACGCTGGGGAGGAGGGATGGCTACGGACTGTTTCACCGGCACGTTTCTGGAGTTGCCTTAATCGTTCCCCGTCGCGCTCCCAGTGGTGCAATGCGGGCGGATCCCGGTCCGGACCCGGACCCGATGCAGACCTCCAAGGAGCAGAGTCCTGCGGAGTGTCTGTGGATCCGTCTTGCACGCCACGGCGCTGCATCACGCAAGGAAAGTATTGCGCGCGATGGTCGCGCATGATGGATGCATGGTGCCACCAAGTAGCGACGCCGGCGCCGAAGAGGAACCAGAGGAAGCGAGATGGGCCACGGTGGATGAAGAGATGGTTGTACGGGTGCATGATGTGTTGGGATGCATGGTCGGGTTCAACGAACGTTTTATAACACGCTCGGGGGTGGACGACGAACGCGCTCGGCGAGGGGAAAGGGGATGCCGAGTGTTGTCGTGCCGAAATGCCGTCGGAGATGAATCGGATTTTCAAATTTATGGAGTGTGATGTGTGACAGATATGTGACTGTTGTGACGAGACCTATTCCTCGTTGCTCACCGTTTCGTTATGGCGTTTGATTCAGAGGCTGCCCGTCTCCGCGACGACCACCTCTCCTCGTTCCCCTCCACGCCCGCACTCGCTTCAGCACCACCACTCAGTCCAGCTCGCGTACCCGATCGTCCTCATTTTCCGACCAGAGCCTCCACCGTTGGCTCTACACATGACCTCTCCCGACATAACTTTGCAAAGCAGGATCCCTTCAATCACGCACACAGCGATGATCTCAACCACGGTCTCTCAGTCAGGTACGACTACCTCCCTATCCCCACTTCTCTCCCCGCCCTCTCCCCCGCCTTCCTCGCCGCTAGTCGTCCTACCACCCCAAGCAGCCCCTCCCATCGCACACCCACCTCAGACCATCCCCCGGATAGGACGCGTCGCAACAGCACCACATCCGACGCCTCGGCACACACCAATTCTTCCAACTCCAGCTCCCCAAACAAGAGCGGTCCGCTGACCTCGACCTCCTCTGTTACATCCAATCTATCCTCCTCGTCAGTCTGCTTACATCGTTCCATCTCTCCCATCTCTCACTTCGTTCCCCATCCAGGCCATGCTCAGCGTGTGGACTCGCGATGCAGGGCGCGTTCGTCCGTGCACTCGGCACCGTCTTCCATCTAAACTGTTTCAAGTGTCTCGTGTGTACTCCAACTTGGATGCCCGCTCACAATGTTGATGCGTCCCTCAGGATTGCAACGATGTCGTCGCCGCAAAGTTCTTCCCCATAGATGGTCCGGATGGCAAGCAACAACCCCTCTGCGAACGAGACTACTTCCGTCGTCTGAACCTCATCTGCGCCAAGTGCGGCCTTGCTCTGCGTGGGAGCTACATCACAGCCTGCAGTCAGTCTCCTTTCTCCTTTCTCCCTCCCTTTGCTGAGCACGAGACACAGACAAAAAATACCACGTGGAACACTTTACTTGCTCTTTATGTCCGACCCTCTTTGGCCCTCAGGATTCTTACTACGAGCATGACGGCGATGTGTACTGCCACTTTCATTACTCGACGCGCTTTGCCACCAAATGCGCAGGTTGCAGCAGTGCCATCTTGAAACAATTTGTCGAGATCAATCGAAACATGAGGAACGAGTGCTGGCATCCAGAGTGTTACATGATCAACAAGGTACGCCGTCTGCATCATAGCTTAATAGGTCATTCATTCACCTTCCTAGTTCTGGAACGTCAAAGTCGTCTCGCGGAGGTCAACCGGTTCTATAAGCGATGGATCGGAGCTCGAGCCCTCGTATATCGAGGAGGAAAAGCGTGAAACACCAGTATCCCTCAAGGAAAAGCAGGTGAGAATGGAACAACTAGTATACCGAATCTGGACGTGAGTGTTCTTGACCCTCTACCTACGAGGCATTCATATCGCCTTCTCAGCGTCCTTTCGGCTTTTGAGGAATCGAGTGCTGCGTGCATATCGGATATGCTGCGCCAAGTCAGCAACGGCCAATATCTTGACGCCATTAGGATGGCGGAGAAATTTATTCTTCACGTGGAAGTCCTTTTCAGTACTATCGATGATCTCGAGTACCATTGCGCAAGGCTGAACCTCAAGGGTTTGTCTTGGCCTCGTGTCTCCTGCCATGTATCTTACGTCACATCTCAGGGATGTCGCACGTCCGGGAAGCCCGCATGCTCTGTCGAAAAACCGTCGATCTCTTCACGTTGCTGTCCCGTACGCAGGAAACCGGTTCGCGTCGGATAGGCATGACGCAAGAACTGTTGGCTCTTGTGACAGGCATAGCTCATTACCTCAAGATCCTCATTCGCATCGCATTAACGGGTGCGCTTAAACTGGAGAGGGAGCAAAGTGTCAGAGAAGCGATGCCTTCTTTCCTGGATAAGCTCCATCTCCTTGCCGTGCAGGGTGGGGATCCAGCGGCGCGCCGGATCATCAAAAACGGCAGTGGTGAAGTGGTGGGACAAACCAATGGTGCCAATCTAGGCACACAAGGAGTCACTTACGGATTTAGGAGCCTGGCTCCTGAGCTAGCCGGCGAGTCTCCATTTTTGGCCACTTCACCTTCAAAACTTTCCGTCAACAATCCACCCTCGGATCGATGCGTAAAATGCGCTCAGGCAGTCGAGGAAGATTGTGTTCGGCTGGGGACATATCAGCGGTGGCACTCGCACTGTCTGCAATGCGGCAACTGCGGCAAAGCCGCTGCAGTTCAACCGCCCAAGGACCCTGCGCCACCGAAAGCTGCGGAGGACAAGGAAAAGGAAAAGGATAAAACGGACAAGGACCAATTGAAGCCCCCGGCTACGCGCAGGCCTCCTGCTCATGTCAGCATATTTATGTATGATGTGGAGTCCGTTAAGGAGGTACCATCCTATGGCGACGTGCCGTCTGTGATACTCTGCACCGATCACGCTCATGCTAATTGCCGAGGAGGATTCCAAGCCGTATCCCGCCTGGAACAGTACGCGTTCTTGCTCAATATCGCTCTTCGTCGCCTGTACCTTGTCCTCAAGCAACAAGGCGTCGTCCCACTTTCACCAGGTATGTTTGCTGGTATCTTTGGAAACTAGATCTCCTCGCTGAGTTGGTGTAAATTAGCCAGCTCGGCTGCTCCCAGCACTAAAGGTGGAGACCAAGACCCGTATCGCAACTCTGGTGACATCATGCGGATGAAATCGGTCCATCTGGATCGAAAACTATCCGCCACAGCACGATTACCCAGGAGATCAACGATTGTGGAGAGTCCTGCTGGCAGGACGGTCCACCCTTCCGAACCTCTGAACGCACAACGTTCGCAACAAGACATTAAGTCACCGCAGCCGCAGAGAGGACCTCCTCCCGGTAACCTTATACCCGGCCGGCAGCCTTCCCAGCCCGGATCAAGTCCATCGCTTCCGCCATCTCGTGCACAGCTACGATCCCCAGGTACATTAGATACCAGCGTCCAGGGACAGTCTGGACGACCCCCTCTAATTCGCAATAACACCGAAGTGAAGATTGTGGACGACTCCGCACCCAACTCCCCCTGCGGGGGTCCTGAGGAGGCGCCCCTCCATGTCCCCGACGACGGCATCACCCTGGCTGATATACCTCAACTAATGGAGGTGGCTCAAGCTCGCGAGCAGCAGCGTTCATTACCACGTCAAAGCACGATACCCCACATTGCGGAACTCAGTGCTCTTGAGCTTGCGATCGTCAAACATTGTGCCCTCCTCGCCTTGCAACGATCCCCGCTTAGAGACCAAATCGATCTGGATGAGCTTTCGGAACTCGTAGAGATGAAAAAGGCCGGTTTTTGGAACAAGTTATTCAAGGCAGGCGATAAGAAGAACGTTAAGAAAAAGGGTACGGACATTCCTGCCGGCCGCCGAACGATCGCTGACTTCCTGTTCAGGTGTCTTCAGTGTCCCGCTAGAACTATTAGTTGAGCGGGAGGGGTCAGATTCCTTGCACGGAGCTACCCGCGCTACCTTGAGAGTGCCTAGCTTCATTGATGATGTCGTTTCTGCCATGCGACAGATGGGTGTGTGTCGCCGTCATGTCAGAAATGGGTGATCGATTGAATTTTCGTTGCAGACATGTCCATTGAAGGCATTTTCCGTCGTAATGGAAATATTCGCCGTCTCAAGGATCTCACGGAGGCTATCGACCACGATCCCTCATCCGTTGATCTCACACAGGACAACCCGGTGCAGTTGGCTGCGCTTCTCAAGAAGTTCTTACGCGAACTTCCAGAGCCCCTGATGACATTCAAGCTACACCGCCTGCTAATTGCATCGCAAGGTATGTTCCTGTTACATGACCATGATGACTGGCCTTGACAACATATGGAAAAGCCCTTTCCACGGATTCAGAGCGCCGGCGTTGCCTTCACATGGTCTCGCTCCTGCTTCCCAAGAGCCACCGCGATACGATGGAAGTACTTTTTGTATTCCTGAAATGGGTCGCTTCGTTCGCCCATATGGATGAGTCGACCGGAAGCAAGATGGACCTACCAAACCTTGCCACTGTCATTTGCCCAAGCATTCTCTACTCACGGGGTAGGGATGCAGTTCGCGACGAGAGCTTTGGAGCGATCAGGGTGGTTACTTCCCTATTGGAAAATCAAGATGAGTTCTACACCGTCCCCGAGGAGTTTCTCCCTATACTCCATGACCAAGAATACTTTTCGAACTCTTTGGAACTTCCTAGCAAGGACTTCCTGAAGAAATGCGATACCTACATGCGGCTCAAGGCAGGCGGAAGAGCACCCGCATCAGCAGCATTCCCTGGTTCCCCAAACCCTACCAACCCACCGAGATCGATTCCACCGGAACGACCCATGCTGAATTCGGTTCCCAGCGAGCCTCAGTTGCGAAATGGTCGCCAACAATCGCCTCACTCCCACCCGGGCCTTGTACACGCACCGATGTCATACCCATCACCGGTACATCCGACGTCGCTCTCGCAGGGAGCTGTGATGATTCAATCTCAGCAGCCTCGACAACCGCAACCACAGGACACGGATTGGGTCGTCCCACAGCGGTCTGGGACTGGGACTTCGACGCCTTCTCCCGGTGCACGACCGTCGTCATACGTACCTCCGCGAGGCAGCACCGAACTTTCACAAGCGATCTCACCGAATGGCTACCAAGCAACGATGGTTCGTCAGCGCACATGATCCAACGAATACCATATCCATACCTCCCATTCATTTTTTCGCGATCTGTTTTCCATCCGGCTGACTCGACACCCTCGTTTGTTTTCGCCCTTCTCGCATCCTCTTTTGATCTCGCATTATCTGTAGTTTACCGTACGTTTTTCACTTATCAGTATGACATGGACGACTATCTCCGCAGTATACTCATTATACCCGTGCATTCAAATGTACTCATTTTGAATGAATTAAAACCAGCCTGGAATTGAGCACACGAGGGTAGTTGTGTTCTGCCCATATGCATGTCGCACACAACTTCGAGGCAACAAATGCGGTACATAATAGACATGGCGTAAAACCCTACTTGAGAGGAATGAACCGAGACGAGTGGGTGGCACCGATCTAAGGAGTGGTGTCGGTAAGAGCACACGAGGTCGCAGTGGAAAAACATACACCAGGACGACCGTGTTTTACCGGCCGGTATGAACATGAAAACTCGGCGAGGTAGTGGCCCGTCATCTCAGGCTTGATTTCAACAGAGTTGAAAACCTGTGGTGATAGCACACGTCACGACGAGGCATGCAAATATCCAACGAATCGAAGAATACCTTGCCGTTGTAGATACCGACTACACTGCCGATCATCTCGGGGACGATGATCATGTCTCGCAGGTGGGTCTTGACGACCGCGGGTTTCTCGTTCGGTGGTGCTTCTTTCTTTGCTTTGCGTAGCTTTTTAATGAGACCCATTGGGCGGCGCTTGAGGCCGCGGTTGAACTTGCGACGGGCGCGTGCGTGAACGAGCTAACGGGGACATGTTTAGATGATGAGACAACATTAGAGATCTACATACGTCGATGAACTGGCAGATCAGATGTTAGGAGTATCCAAATTTCTGGGATGATGGTACGTACATCCTCGTTGCTCATGTCGAGGAGGTTGTCCAACTCGACACCACGGTAGGAGAACGTACGAAACGTTCTCTTTTTCTTGAGCTCAGCGGCGAGGGCGGGGTCTGTAACACCTGCGTCCGTCTAGACATGTCGGGTACTTTCAGTGCAATGTGAGGACAAGGGTAGGCTTACCATGGCGGGTCTTCGGTAGTCTTGGGGCGGTAGAGGATGGCGATGAGGTCGTATCTGAGGCGGAACATGAATTTGGAAGTTGTGGCTGAACCTTGATCACGTGGAACTGTACAGTACCTCCGGAGGCTGCAGTGAAGGCATGAGGGAGGGTATATACTATACCATCATCGTCGGCTAGAATCCACAGGTCTTCCCTCGAGGATTAAAAGGTATATTTTGTCACTTGGTGGAAACGGCACGACGGGCTCATTCGTGACAGTGATTTGTGGCTGCCCGTACTCTTGTTTGCACTTGAAACTCAACGGTGGGTATGTTTCCTCCGTGTCGCAAGAATATTCTAGACATGCCGGTAGATGCGTCATATCGCGGCATTCCTGCTCCTCCAGATCGGTGGTAACGCCTCCCCTTCTGCTGACGATGTTAAAAAAGTCCTTGGTGCGGTTGGCATCGAGGCTGATGACGAACGCCTGGAAAAGCTAATCTCTGAGCTGGATGGAAAAGATATCAACACCGTACGTTGAATCAAGTTTCGAGCTTGAATTCCTCCTGACAAAATTTGGGACCAGTTGATTGCAGAAGGATCTGCAAAGCTCTCGTCGGTACGCGTCAACTACGCGTTGTGTCTTGAGTCACCCTGATATATGATGACAGGTTCCCTCTGGTGGTGCTGTTGGTGCTGTCCCTGCGGCCGCGGGTGCCGTTGCTGGTGGAGGCGCTGCCCCTGCTGAAGCAGCAGTGGAGAAGGAAGAGAAAAAGGAGGAGAAGGTCAGTGAAATTTTGTTCGATAACGGGACTAGAGTATTGACCGGTGCATATAGGAGGAGTCCGATGATGATATGGGCTTTGGTCTCTTTGACTAGTGTATCTGACTTGTCGTACTGTGCGACCGGCGGTAAATCAAGAAAATGTGGGCGTTGCACCTTGCCGACGGCAAATAGTGACGTGAATTCTGTCAGCGGAGTGGCGAAAGAGTCCGAGTACTTGTACCGACACACAAAATGTACCGAATATTCAATGGGGACTTTTCGGTAAATTCAGCCGCTCGGCAAACGGAGTCAGCAGGTGCGAAAAAGCGACCCCAAACAGTTGTGCAGACGAAAACCCTCTGATGGCGGCGGCGTCATGAAACAGACCAAGACCCTGAATTTGGTGTATCATTTTTATAAATATATTTTCTCTTTCCCTTTTTTTTTTTTTTTAATTGATCGGTTTGCATCGGCACCAGAACGAAAGCCGCCGGCCCGACGACAGGGGAGATGAGAAATGGCCGAGTGGCAGGGTGGCCACGCGGAATGTCGGACGGGTGATCTGCGCGGAGGACAAATTCAACCAAAGGGGAGAACGCGAGCGTGAACGCAGGCAACTGTGGGCACCGCCCGACGTTGCCAGCGCGCTCGTCGTCATAGACAGCGACAACGATAATCGACAACTACCCAACACGGTGACCGCTACGACCGAGTTCCATCTTTTTAATTTCCCTGTCCTTTGGCCTTCCTTCGGTAACGTCAACCTTAGTCGTAACTAGATTTAGACGGCCCTTTCCATCCCTCCTTTTAATATCTGTTCCTCCTTCCCCTCCTCCCCTCCTCTCCACCACGCGCTTTCCCTCCCTTCCCTCCCCAGACACACAACCGCGGGGTCCTATTCTCTTCATGGACCCTTTTGGTCGTCCCCGAGATGCTCCTCCACATCACCTGTCCGCTACCTTTACCACTCCAAGCCAACACGCCCCTGAAGTTTCCCGCTATCCCCCCGATCCTCAGCTTGACTTCGACAGATCGGATCCAAATATCGCTTTCATGAAGGGTCCAAAGCGAAAGCGCCTTGCAAAGGTATACCTCACCTCCACATGTCTCCGAGTCCCCACTCACGTTCCGACAGGCATGTGATGCTTGTCACAAAAGTAAACGGCGCTGTGACGGAACAGGTACGTTACTTGTAATTCCTTCCTACTTTGATCTTTGTTAATGTACCTTTCGCCGTCACAAGCACCCTGCAGCAACTGGTAAGCCCTGATCGTCTGTCAACATCGCTTCGTTGCCTCCGACGCCTATTAACAGCTATTTTGCTTCCAAGAAGTGTACTTACACAGATGCCTCTGGAAAATCTGTCCCGGCGCCTAGACCACTCAATACCGATAGACCAGAGAGCTCTTCAGATGCTCGCGGCGGGTCCCACCTGCCACATACGGACGCCACGTCTGCTGGCCTGTCATCCTTTAATGCCGTCTCCAACCAAGCCAGCGAAGTGGCCGTCTCTACATCGTCGTCGGATGATGATAGGGCGAGCAACCCTCATAACAAGCGCCTGAAACTCAATCCTGTCAGCATGACTACTCCTTCGGGGTCTCCCCCACGATCGTTGGCGCCACCATTGCCTCAACCCGATCGGCCCATCGAGCGCGACCAAGCACTCACCCGAGAACTTGTCCATCGTGCGTCTCATTTGGGGACATGCTCACCCACAGCCACTGACGTACCATCCAGTCTTCTTCGCCTATCGACAACCCCAATGTATGATCATACACCAACCTTCCTTCCTGATGGCGCTAAGTCATGGTACCGTTCCTCAACATCTCCTTCTCGCGGTGTGCGCAGTCGCAGCTCCACTATCGAAACAGCCTCGGTTAAGGA
>JBBPLR010000027.1:0-125215 GCA_038089915.1 Sutorius australiensis
GAGAAAGAGGGGTAGGAGATGTAGTGCCAAATACGGCATACGGTGAGGAGGAAGACGTGCAAAGGTGGCTCGCCCAACTCCTTGTGCCCAAGTTGAGGGAGGCGGAAGATGAAGAGTTAGAGGCGAGGTGAGTAAGCGAGACGGAGCCCCATTGGGAGAGGGAGAGAAGTGTGTAAGGGGAGCAGGACATGCTCTGGACAACGTTTCCATCATGATGCTGAAGAGCGCTCTGTGGCACACGTGGGATATCGATGTGTTGTCCGTCGTGCGTTTCCTGGTTGGGGGGTAGACAGATCTGTTCTACGGAGCCATCTTCAAATCCGAGAAAGACCGTACGATCTTGATCGGCATCAGGGAGAAACGCGACGCTGGTGATGTCGGGTTGAGTTGAACCGCGGCCAAGAACGAGGGAATATGAGCGCTCAAAGACGATGCGGGAAGGGGATCCACCGGAGGTTTGTCGTACGGTGTAGGAGTAGAGGATATGACCTGCGGCGACCAATAATGTAGAGACGGAGAGCGCGATAGTCGGCTGTAGGTATTCATACCACGGGCGAGAAAGGGGGCGTGCGATAAAATCGGCACGCGACCAGGCACTGTCTGCGAGGGTATTGTATCGTACCTGTGCGAAAGGAGACCAACGAGAACGAGAGGTATGCAACGTGAGGGAGCGTCTCTGGTTGTTCCTAAGAAATATGGTCCAACCAGCGTCGTGCACCTGACTGGAAAGGGTGAGCGGCGAGACGGGATATGTGCAGAGACGTACGATGCGATTCAAAAGCCTGGATGCGGTGGCAAGACGAAGGAGGTCGTCGAGGTCGAGGTACTCGATGATGAGAAGGACAACGTCGGTGTTGATCATGATGTGCTGACGTAATGAAAATGTAGAGGTACTAACCATAGCCAAGGAAACCAAAACGAGTCGAGTCGAAGCCAACATGCGACGCGATGTCCGCATTCTCCTCGTCGGCGACGGTTAGCGCGTTTTACTACTCCTCGTCGCGCGCTCACGTTTCAGTCAGACGGCGTAGGGAAGAGCACAATCATCACTTCCCTCATAAAGGAAGCTTTCGTCCCACACGCACGTCCTCACGTACCCCAACTCGTTCTCCTGCTCACGTTCCCCAGGTCCAGCACATCGTACCGGAGGTTACAATTCCTCCAGAAGTCACCCCAGAGAACGTGACGACGTACATCGTCGATTCTGGTGGTACGCCCTACCCCCCCGGTTCCCGTCTCCCGTCTTCATCTCCCACAGCCGGTCCACAGGACAGACAGCATCTCGAATCAGAGATACGAAAGGCACACGTCATCTGTGTCGTATACGCTATCGACAACCCAAACTCATTCGATCGTATACCTACATTTTGGCTACCTCATTTCCGTCAACTCGGTGTTAATGTCGGTCCCCTCGTTCTCCTCATAGTGCCCTCTTCATCGCGTCCTAGGTACCCGTCATACTCGTCGGAAACAAGATTGATCTACGAGGTGGAGAGGTAACGAATGAAGCCCTCGAGGACGAAATAGTACCCATCATGAACGAGTTCAAGGCAAGATTTTTACATTCCTCCTTGGCTTGACACGGACCCCCTTTCAGGAAGTCGAGACTTGCGTAGAGTGCTCGGCAAAGATGTCTCTAAACGTCTCCGAGGTCTTTTACTTTGCACAAAAGGCTGTCCTCCATCCCACTGCACCTCTCTACGACTCGAGAGAACATGTGCGTCGTTTCGTCTCCCTGAAGTTTGTCTTTCCGGTCTGAATTACCCTAGGTCCTCAAACCTGCATGTGTTGGGGCACTGAAACGCATTTTCAAGCTTTGCGACACGAACAAGGACGGACTTCTGGACGCCACCGAGCTAAACGAGTTCCAGGTCAGTCCAACCCCATTTCGTCCATGCGACCACACGGTAATTTTATGCAATCATAGCGCAAATGCTTTGATGCGCCTTTGCAATTGCAAGAGCTAGAAGGCATCAAAGATATGGTACGCGAACACGCCCAAGGTGGTGTTCGGGATGATGGCCTTACAGAAGCTGGCTTTCTATACCTTCACACCATCTTCATACAACGCGGGCGCCTCGAGACCACATGGACTGTACTTCGAAAGTTTGGATATGGTGAAGATCTGAAACTTACAGAGTCGTTCCTCCTTCCCAAGTCAGTCCGAAACGTGGGGTTATACATCATCTTGACGTGTCAGTCCAGATTTGACGTTCCGCACGATTGCTCTGTTGAGCTCAGTCCCAAAGGATATCAGTTTTTTACTGATATTTTTGAGTCCTTTGACAAGGCAAGTCATACACCAGGTTTTCCGTGAGAGGTCCGCTCATCCTTATTTTTAGGATCAAGATGGTGCACTCAATACCGTGGAACTCAGTGAATTGTTCGGTACCTCACCAGGGAACCCTTGGGCCAGCCAAAAGTTTTCGGACACTACGGTTGTGGACGATAACGGGGCCGTTACTCTACAAGGATGGTTGGCTCAGTGGAGGTATGTATGTATGAATTCTCGAGTTTCGTGTCCCACGTCACTTCTCCAGTATGACAACGTTGCTCGATCACAAGACCACGCTTGCATATCTTGCCTACCTTGGGTATCTAGACGAACAGCGCACCAGCGCCCTTCTCACTACTCGACCACGCAAGGTCGACCGTAGAAAGGGTAAAGTTACGCGAAATGTGTTCTTGTGCTATGTCTGCGGTGCCGCCGGATCCGGCAAGACGTCGCTACTGCGCGCCTTTGCTGGAAAATCATACAAGGAAGCATATGAACCGACAAGCAAGATGTTTAGTGTGGTCAATGTTGTGGATATCGACGGTTCAGAAAGGTACCTCGTGGTGGGTATGATCATTTGCGGGATGCTACGGATATTCACCATGTTATTTGCAGCTGCAGGAATTCGGGTCAAAGTACGAAGCTGAAATGCTACGGTCGTCGAAAAAGACCGACCTCGCCGATCTCATCGTCTACGTGCACGACTCGAGCGATACCAACTCGTTCTCGTACATCAGCAATCTACGGGTACGTGACTGAGTTGGTATTTGATTGGGGTCTGATACGTGTCCTGAAGCAACAATATAACCTGGATCATATACCCACGTTGTTCGTTGCCACGAAATCTGATCTGGACCTTGCACAACAGGTGGGCATTTCGGACGAACGTTGCTCCTTGGGCAGCATTGACGTGAAAACCAGCGGCACGAGGTTCAGCCTGATGTGTACTGCCGACGATTGGGTCTTCAAGTTCCAGTCGCTGTGAGCGTTCAAACGGGGCAAATGGCAGATGTATTCCACGTGATGTGCAGCATTGCCATGAATCCGTGAGTGATCTCCTCGGATCGGTTAAACTAATTTTCAACATGTGCTTTAGTCGCGCGGCAATACCAGGAGGGCTAGACCGTGCGTTGATGGCGTCTGAGCGGCTCCGAATGTACGTGGCGATCACCGCGCTGTTGGGAGGGGTCAGCGCAGGGTTGGTGATGCTGTACCGGAGTCTGTTGAGACCGGGTGGGTCGATTCTACCTGGATGGACATCGTCGTGGGCTACGTGGTTGATTGGTAGACGGGACGCCTGAGCGATCTAGATAGATTTTACATTACGAGGTTAGAGGTTGGGGTATTTGAGAGATCCGAAATCCGACAGGTGAGATCCGGGATCGCCTCGAGGTCACCGCCTGGAGTGTGTCGAATAAAACTGCAACGTTGAGCGCCATCGATCTCTGCGAAAAGACGACTTCCTTCCATACGACTTCCATCACAGACATGGATCAAGACATGGAGTTTGACCTAGGGGAACCCCAAATTCAACGCCAACAACCTCAACAGCCCTACGACGGCCGCAAGATGCTGTACGTTCCCCTCCCGCCACCTCGGCGTCCGTGTGTTATTCAGGGGCAAACTAATTCTCGTACGCGGTCGTGTTTCGACATTATAGCGATCTCGTATTCGTGCAGGATTGTACGGGTAGCCAGGGTTCCTACATCTCTAGCGCAACCAAAAATATCGAAGAAATCTGCGCCCACATCTTCGAGTCTGGTCGCCTCCAATCGTCAGAAGACTTGCGGGTAGGCCTTGTGGCATTCCGCGACCACCCACCACAAGATCACACATATGTCGTCAAGAACTTTGGATTCTCCTCGGACATCGGCAAGGTTCACAAGGATCTTTCGGGGCTTTATGCTTCTGGAGGCGGCGATGGACCAGAAGCTGTCACAGCTGCCCTAGCGGAGGCGTTGAACATGGAGTGGAGAGTTCATGCGAGCAAGATGGTGGTGCTCATCGCTGATGCCCCTCCTCATGGGATTGGCGAGTATGGTGACGGTGCGTCCAGGCCGCACGGGTTTCCAACCAGACCTGACGCGTTTGCAACACCCAGGCTTTGATGAAGGTTCACCTGATGGAAACGACCCGTTGCAGGTGGTGCGTCTCATGGCTAGCCGTGGAATAACGCTAGTAAGACATGCCATTCCCCCGTTTCTCTCGCTTCGTCTTATTGATCACACCTTCCTTTTCAGTTCTTTGTCGCTTGCGAGCCGGCACTCAGTGGCTATTCTGTGAGCACATTCTCTTGCCCTCTACCCAAATCATAGCGCACGACGCTGACCCAAAGCCCTAACGTGCGCAGTATGCTACCGATTTTTACCAAGCGATCACGTCCATCACTTCGGGTCTTATGCTCCCCTTGACCACAGCTGATCTCCTTTCGCATGCGATCGTTGGAAGCGTGCTCGAGAATCTCGATATGGAGAGACTCGTCCGCGAGGTAGGGCATGCAGTTGCACAGCGGATACTTGGGAACAACGAGAGTGTCGACGACGTCGCTCGCGAACTGCACGAGAAACTACTGCTCCGGAACGAGAGCACCAAGAAGGTAGTGATCGAGAGTATCTACAAGGAGTCCCCAGAGGCATCACACAACGTGTCCGTTTTCACGCACGCTTCATCCTTGGCAGAGGCTAGACCCCAGCTCAAGCGGGTACGTACCTTGCCCGAGTCATCAACTGATAATACTGATTTTCTTTTGACAGGTATACGGGACGCGGTTCACGGACAAGTACCTACTTGCACGACAGGCATCCAACCGAGGCTCATATTCGTACTCTTATGCGCCTCATCTTCCCTCACGAACACCGACCAAGCCTGTCGCTCCGAGTACTTCTACTGGCACTTCTGCCTCTCCGCCGCGCAAAGTCGTCACAGACTTTGCAGCTTTCGGGGCACCAGCGAATGCGAGCGTATTCGGGACTGCGGTCGCCTCGACTCCCTTTTCGCTGGCAGGTGGTAAAGCTGCATTTGGAGGAATTAGGAGTCCAAGTGGAAGGGGGATTTTCGATGCCGATGACGAGGAGGAGGAAGATGGCGACGGGAGGCAGAAGGTGGAGTTGCGAGAAGATTCGATATCTTTGGATCAGGTAACTAGCCCTTGTTTCTATTGGTTGTTCATACTCACACTACTTGTGGGACAGGCACGTCGTATCGCCATGCAAAGTGCTTGGAGGGGTATCCGAGGATGACACATTCCCAAGTATTGTCTAGCACACATCATGCTGACTGGAATTCCTCTTTCCCATTCATCGCTCATTCCCATTATAGTCGACTTGCTATAACACGGCTGTGAACGTTTGAACCTTGTTTCTGTTCAGTCACTTTCAGGACCATGTAGAATAATGACTTTGCATAAAATCAATGATGGGTTTATGATTATCTCCGAACGGCAATGTAAGGAACTGTGTCTAGGGTGGGGTATCCTTTCGTTTCTTCTTCCTCATTTTACAGGGGATGTCGAGTGCACCAGTTGCGTCCACGCTATCTGGTGGTCTGTGTAGGGTGTCCTGTCGTCCTTCCTTCCGGGTGAATTTTTCTGCCTCTGGATCCTCTGGGTCCGCCACGGATTCTCGAGCTTGTTCGTGACCCTTTCCTGGACATGGGGTTCCTTCATTTTCTTGGGACCTTGTCTCTTTTTCCTGTCGTTTTCGAGCTTTCCGATCAAGTTTGTCTGCCTTGGCCTTCTCCCTTGTCAATGCTTTTTTTACCTTTTTACCTGCTCTCGCAGCCTTGCGTTCCTTTTTTAATCTTTTTCGTTCTCTCCGCTCCTCTTTTGTCTCCGTCTTGTCGTCTGGTTTACGTTTCTTGCTCTTCTTCGGTTCTCCGGCCTGCTCGGATACAGACATTGAGCCAGATGAAGATTGGGAAGACGAAGGCGTCGGGGATGATGTGGTGTCCGCGCTGTCTGGACCCAACACAGGCCCCCTGAAAAACCTCGAGTATAGACCGCGTTTCGCGGCCTCCCTCTTGGCAGTGGCTAGAAGCGACAGAGCGCCCGGGACATCCGTGTCAGTGTTCCCAATGACATTCGGGGTAGTGTCGCCCGATGTGGAGGCTGGCGTGCCGAGAGTGGGCCGCTGGTTGGAGATGATGCCTGTCATAGTGCGCCGGAGGGGTATAGATCCGGGGTCTGTATGCAAAGAGGGATCCTGAGACGAACGTGTGCTGAATGTTTGAGCGGAGGGGGTGATTAAAAAACAAGGTACCTCGATGTCGCCGCTGTCCTCATCGTCGCTCGATAATTTGATCTTGATCGCTTTTGATGCGGCAGTAAACAGGCTACATGTACGACGGTAAACTCGACGTACAGGGGTGAATCAAGAGCACGTACTGGTCCCAGAAGGGGAAGGCGTCGTCGCGGTCTTTGCCTAGACCGCTGAGATTTTTCTTTGGTGGGATCGCGAGAGGCTTGTCGATGGCACCCTTGCGAAGGCCAGTACCCGACCCAGCCCATCCGTACGAGGTGAGGTACGTGTGTCCGTACGAAACCGACATGCATTTCCGAATCTCGTGTGGGATACGACGATGTGTTTACTGCTCGTGTCACGTGCTTCGTACTCTGGCTGCTTCGTACCACCCCAGCTCATGTCCCCAACTATTCCACATCCTTTCCAACACCCTCAGCTTCTCCCATCGACCCAGACTGGGATCCTCTAGGTCCTGTACATCCTCGATGAACCCCTCACGAAGACGCGATCGTGCAGGCAACGACGCGAGTGCGTACTGTCTAATATGGGTCAATGACAGCACAAGAAGTCCTGTTGTCAGCGGCGGGATCGCGTTCGGGGACGATTCCACATCGCGCGCTTGATCCGCATGTCTCGGCGCTTTTGGTTGGAAAAGCAAAAGGCGTTCAATCCTTCTGTACCCAAAATCAGTGATCACCCTAGCCACGGATGGCAATGCGAACCTCATTGCGAGCCACACGCTCGTTCGACGGTGTTTACCACCATACTGTTTACGCCCCCCGAACACAAGTCGCTTGAGGAATCCTCCGACCACGTACACGACTGCAAAGGCGGGCGCAACCCCAACAAACGCAAACGTAAGTTCCTGGGACTTGAGCAACTTGTCGATGCCCGCCAAGGCTTGGTCAATGTCAACCTAGCATCAGTCAGGTCACGGAGTCCGCAATATGTCAGCTTTTGCACCAACCTTTGCTTTTTGCACTTGCACGAACAACGACCTAAATAAGGTACCAGCGACGGCAGACTTGAAAGGTTGTTTGATATCATCCTCGTAGATCTCTAAAATGGGCGTGAGGTCTCCCATTCTTATCTGATCCGACAGCGCGGCCAATTGAGCTTGGGTATAACCTAATTTGTCTTGAGCCAGTGCGAGTGCCATCCGCTCGAGAGACTATCGAGGAACGGTGTGAACAGGGCACCGGGGTGAGCCAGTACAACGCACATTCAAGTCAGCGGATACTGCTTCGCGGCGAACAATGACACCTTCCTCGCCTCCTGCCCGGATGGTCCTGAAAACCTCGCGGAGCGGTTCCAAGAGCCAATCCGTGACGAAATTATGCACGGTCTTCAGCGCGTCCATTGCCAGATCGGTGAGCGTGGCACGGGAAGCGTACACAGTCTTGACACAATAAAGAGCCAGAGGTGGAAGGACCAACAAACGCGGCCATAACAGCGTTAGTCGTGATGGTCGTCGAAGATCCCGGTCGTCGAGATATGATGCATGCTCCTTCTTGCGGGTGACAAGGATTGCCTTGGACAACTGCATGAAATTTGACAACAGGTTCTGCTCAGATAACTCGACTGACGTCGCTGAACCCAAAGCGATCACGAACTCGACGAGAAAGTCAGGACTGGGTACACCCTCAGTCGACGAGCCCTCGTGCTTGACAGTTAAAGCGCGCACGAGCGCAGGTCTCATACCAACAAGTTTCCCGAGCACTTGCGCTCTGTCATTTCGGATCTTGTCGTGTTCCTGCCGCTTTAAACGACACTCATCGCGCGCAAGACGCAGCGGGAAATACAGGGCAAATGTGAATCCATTTACAAACCGTCGGAAGGTGTTCCCTAGAATGGAGAGGATAGGAGACGCAGAACCTTGTGGGTCCACATAGAAGACGGGACGAAAACGCGTCAACGTCCCAGAAGGAACGCTCTTCAGGTGCGGAAAGAGGATAGACGCAAATGGGTTGGATTGCAGGCGCCGTTGGGTCAAAAAGAGGTCACAGAGAGAGGAGGGCCAGAATGTGGACGGGTGTAGTGAGCCGTCACTGCAGCGCAACGCCCGCAACAGGTTGAAGATACGTTTCGGGAGAGCTGGAGGCCGTCAGCGTTCCACCATGGACAGAGACACAGCACGGGCCTACTCTGGAGGAGATACAGGGCGACGAGCGGGCTCGACTGTTCTAGTTCGGCCCACCATTCCGCATCATCCTGAGCGGTGCTCGCCTCGTCCAAGTACAGGTCGAGGGCGTTAGCATACAAACCAAAGGCAACCCTTGGCAACACGACTTGCAATACTACCTCGGAAGGCTGTTGCTCAGCGCCATGCAGGACCACATCGTTTCGCAAGAGCGTCAGCACATTCTGGATGGTGTCTGCAGCGAAGGGTGGCTTCAGAATCGGGTCGATTTGCCTGTAGAGTTGCTCCGTATGTGAATCGAGTCCGGTGAGGGGAAGTTGGGCGTTGGCGAGGCAAAGGAGGGGTTCGGTGTAATGAGTAGAGTAAACCAACGACATGAGCAACACAAAGCGTGGTAACGAGTCTAGTCATTCGTCCCTCCAGATTACCTGGCCTGCAGCCCATCTCTCCCCCCACATAACCCGCTTGTGATGCGTCTTTCTCAGCTCCCTGAACTCCTTGACAAAGACATCCACGTCTGATGTGTCGCTGGACTCGGAAGGCAAAGAAGGCTGGACGAACGACGATGCAAGTGCTTCGGATGCGTTATCCTGATCCGTCGTCGCATGTCGTAGCCGCAGTAGGAGGAATTGAGGGCTGAAGCGCTACGTTCGCGTCAGAACAAGGTCAGGCTGGTCGAGCAGTAGACCCACTTGATAGACCTCTTTTTGTTCGCGCTCAATTTCTTTCCATCGTGCCTCGAGCGCCTTTGCTTCATCAAACGCGTCCTTGGTCTCGGACCGCAGGCGGTACAATCGATCTTGCAGTGACATATTGGATTCTGTAGAGCGTGTTGTCAGTCATGCCAAAAGGTCGATTTATGGAGACGGACGGGCGATCGCTTCGTTGGCCATTCCTAGCTCTTGCTGTGATTGATAGAGCGCCTTGACGCTCGGAAGGGTATGAAAGACGGCTTGAAAGTAAGCTGGGTCATTCAAGAGGTCCTCGAGATCAGTTCGACTGGTACGACAAGGTTAGCGTGTATCTGAAACGTCCAGGACGAGGTCGGCGTGCCTCAGATGAGACAGCTCAGGATATTCTGCCATGAGAGGGGTCGTCATCGTGGTCGTGGATTGAGTCTGACCCGGGTTTCTCATGACTTCCATCGTCCTGCCCGGTGAACACGTCCCAGCGCAGCATGTCAACCTCAAACTAGGTCCAGGTTTGCTACAGCTCTCAGCCCATCGCACTTCCTCGACCGGTCAGCCCGTCATATCGACGCGCGCAGGGCAGCTTCACCACTCTGCAAACAATAGCCGATGGTGGGTGGAAGGTAACGCACGGCGGGTGCGTTTTCTTCGTGTCGTCTCGGCGTGGATACACGTTCATTTTCGACCAGTACGTCCCGGCACCCCAAGAGAGCGTGATCGGGATCATCCTCGGTCGTAGTGGCGAGGGATGGCGAGTCGATATTGGCTCTGCACACCCTGCAATGCTCGATGGACTCGCGTTCGAGGGTGCCACCAAGAGAAGTAAACCCAACCTCAAGGTACGCGATTCGACCCGTTTCTCGTTCGCTCAATCCATCTTTGTACAGGTCGGTGCTTTGGTGTACGCTCGCGTGTCCCTCGCACACAAAGACATGGAGCCAGAGCTGGAATGTTTCGATGCACAAACACACAAAGCCGAAGGTTTTGGCGAGCTCAGTAGCGGATTTGTCGTCCAGTGTAGTCTACGGATGAGTCGACTGTCCGTATTTCACCCGATCCTATGTGTTCATCTGACGATGGTCTGCAGTCTGTTGGATCGAAAGCACTTTTTGCTCCCCTTTCTAGGTTCACGCTTTCCGCTTGAGGCAGCCGTGGGCATGAATGGCAGGATATGGATCTGTACGAAGCAAGTAAAGCAGACGATCGCGGTCACTCGCTGTATCGAGGCTGTCGATCCCGATGGTGGTGGTATGAATGAAGGGGATGTCAGAAAGCTTTTCGGTAGGCTGGAAATATAATTCTTTCATAAAGCAAGATGACTATGGAAAGTCAAGAAAAGTACATGTATTATGACGGTGATACACCGATAATTAGTATAACAGTGCAAACGGAACGGATGAACGCCACCTATTCGTCGTCTGCCATACGCGCTCTCTTGGTGGGTCTCCTGCCCGCACCAATGCTTTGAGCATCCTCGTCGCTCACAGTTCCTGCGCTTCGCCGCATGGCCCGTTTTCGCCTCTGATATTCTCGGTCGCGATTCTTCTTTTGTTGAGCAGCGGTGAGCTCTTGAGTTCTTGGGGCTGGAGGGACAACCACCGTCGTGACGCCGGGGGTAGCCGGGTGCTTGAAGTCGTCCGGTGCTGGGGTGGACTCCTCACCATCGCCCACCAGATCGAGCGACTGTGGAATGGTCGGTAGGAGCGAGAAAAACCAGGTGGACGCACCTTTGACCAAGTCCCGCTGCTGCTCGAGAACCAGCGGTCTCCGTCGCCGATTTCGTGTTTCCGCCGTGCCGCCGCGCCTTGGGTTGGTTTTAGGTAGCCATCAAATCCATGTATGATGTTTCCCGTCGACGCGGTGTCGGTGAGATAGCTCGTCTCGAGGTTGTAGACGGACAGTTCGATTTGAGCCTGGGTTCGAGTGAGTACAGGCAGTGTTAACGCAACGCGATGCATACCAGTTGACGATCGGCCGCCCTCTTCTTCATGAGCATCTTTGCGAGCTCGTCCTTGACCTTGTCATAGCTGGCTTTCTCTTCAACGCTGACGGGCGGGTCTTTATTCGCCATCGCTGCTGGGACGTGAAAGAGCACCGCCACACCACACGACTTCCTCTTTCGGTCGGGGAGACGTACGCGTTCCGTTCTTTACATCTTCCTCATCGTCCTCCACGACGTCCAGGATGTCCTCAGCACCTCCGCCACCACCAGAAGTTCCCCCTCAGGATAAACAGTCAGAGTCACAGCAAACCACTGCGACCCAGCCAGCACAAGATGCTGCCGCCATGGACACGACACCAGATCATCCTCCGGAAGAGACCTGGGATGATATTCCTGCGGATATCTTATCACTGAGTACCGACGAAATATTGACCAGAATACGCCTCATCGAAAATGATATCAAGGTTCGTGTTTGAACCGGCATCTCGACCGAGCTGAATATATCAACGTGTCCAGGTCATGAAATCAGAGACGCTGCGACTGCAACACGAGCAAAGCGTCATGAAGGAAAAGATTCGTGATAACGGCGAAAAGATCAAACAGAACAAGGTTCTTCCCTACCTTGTCGGGAACGTCGTCGAGGTGTGCCTGCTCTGTTCCATGCTCGCGCTCTTCCATTCACGCCCTCGCCCTAGATCCTGGACGTCGACCCCGAGTCCGAAGAAGACGGTGCAAACCAGGACCTCGACTCGATGCGCAAAGGTAAATGTGCTGTAGTAAAGACGTCAACACGACAAACCGTATTCCTCCCGCTCATCGGTCTCGTCCCTCCCGAGCAACTCAAACCCTCTGACCTTGTTGGTGTCAATAAGGACTCTTATCTCATTCTCGACAAACTTCCCACCGAATTCGACTCTCGCGTCAAGGCAATGGAGGTCGATGAACGTCCCACAGAAACATACACCGATATTGGTGGTCTGGAGAAGCAGATCGAAGAATTGGTGGAGGCGATCGTGTTGCCGATGGAGCAAGCAGATAAATTCAAGACCCTCGGTATCAAACCACCGAAAGGCTGTCTAATGTACGGTCCACCTGGTATGCTCATCCATTTAGACATTTGTTCTTGGCATGTTCAACATTGTCTAGGTACCGGAAAGACTCTTCTCGCCCGTGCCTGCGCTGCTCAGACAAAAGCATGTTATCTCAAGCTCGCTGGCCCATCGCTCGTTCAGATGTTCATTGGTGATGGTGCAAAGTTGGTTCGTGACGCTTTCGAACTTGCCAAGGAAAAGGCCCCAGCCATCATCTTTATTGACGAACTGGATGCCATCGGTACCAAGCGGTTCGACTCTGAGAAGAGTGGAGACCGTGAGGTACAACGAACTATGTTAGAGCTCCTCAACCAACTAGACGGTTTCTCGAGTGACGAACGCATAAAGGCAAGCCTCTCAATATCATCCACCGGTAATTATTGATACTGAACTCGCGTAACATTCAGGTTATTGCTGCTACGAATCGAATCGATATTCTCGATCCTGCGCTCCTCCGTTCCGGACGATTAGACCGCAAGATCGAGTTCCCCCTACCAAACGAGACAGCCCGAGCTCGTATTCTCGAGATCCACTCTCGAAAGATGACCGTCAGTTCTGACGTCAACTTTGAGGAACTCGCGCGTAGTACCGACGAGTTCAATGGTGCACAACTCAAGGCGACGTGTGTGGAGGCTGGTATGATCGCTTTGCGAGAGGGTGCAACCAAGTTGACCCATGAGCACTTCTTGAGTGGCATCGCAGAGGGTAAGTTTTCAGGACGTGAGTTTGCCACCGTGGCTGACGTGCTCTTGCAAACAGTGCAAAGTAAGAAGAAGAATAGTTTGATGTACTTTGCCTAATTGTCTTTTATTTACCCGTGCACGGGGATGTGCCTGTATACAATCACGCGTTTCAAATGGACAACGTTTCAAATGAACACTCCCGTAACGTGAGTCCGAGGAGGTACTGATCGCGATGCAGGTAAAATATTCGTACCTTACGTCGGACGTGTGTTGGCCGTCATCAAGTCGTACACATGTCTGGCACGTAACGGTTCCATGTGCTCCCCGGTACCTGCCTATCTTCATATATCTTTCGGTTAGTCATCTGCACCGGGACTGGCCGTTCAGGCGCGCGAACTCGCGACTGAGCACCCTTTGGCAACATATCCAGGCGGTCCCGTTGGCAAGTGATCCGACGGTTTGCGATCATAATCGAATTTCCATGCTCACGGACATGGTGACAGGGGTTGCAATGTCTTCATGTCTGAGTGAACTCGACTGATGGATGTTATATGTACGCTCCCTGACTCCCACGAGGTGGAAAGGAGAACGCAAATGTCAGGCTTTACACCGCCCGCATCTGATGCTCATATTTGATCGAGGCGCTGTCTTGTCATGAGACTCGGTACCTCGTTCCACGCTGATCTGGGACTTATCCTGGGCACACATCACGTTCTAGCAAGGGTAAATTCATGGTGTAAAAGAGTGCTAATAGTATTCCAAAGTGAGAATATGCGTCATCTATCGACATGGAGTGGAATAATGCAGTCATCGCGAGATTAATGTGCGTCGACGTTAAAGGTAGAGCGGGATTCCGGGAGGGTCCATATAAATCACTGGTTAGCATGTCTACGCGTGAAGCAGATGTGGACAGCCAGATAAAAGTTCACTTCTTGCTCAGCGCCTGTAACTGAACGTATTCGTAATAATCTCCACGCAGGGATAAGAGCTCGTCATGGGTGCCTGCCTCACTAACACGACCTTCCTTCAAAAAGTAACTAGATGCTATCGTTAGGTGGGGTAACGTGGGCGAGGACACCGACTCACATGCAGTCCGCATTCTGAATCGTGGACAGACGGTGGGCGATGGCAATTGTCGTGCGGCCCCTGGCAGCTTGGTCAAGGGCTTCTTGAACGACCTTTTCCGAATTTGAATCCAATGCGGACGTGGCCTCGTCCAGTAGGAGAACCTTCGGATTGCGCAAGAGTGCACGAGCGATGGCGATTCGTTCTGGCGATCATTATTGGTCATGATAGATGCAGTCGATAATGAGCTACTCACGTTTCTGACCGCCAGAGAGCTGTGAACCTTTGCCACCAACTTGAGTGTCAAACCCGCTGCAACGATATTAGTAAATGCACCTGGTTAGTGTGCGTGGACTTACTCGGGCAATGACCGGATGAAATCCAAGATATTGGCGTCGCGGCACACCGCCTCAAGTTCTTCTTGTGTGACCTCAGATTCGGGTTTGATCGCGCCGAGGAGGATGTTGAAACGAATAGTGCCAGCATACAAGGTCTAAGAGGGAACAGTCCAGTAAATCATCGAGGAAACATTCTGGTGGATGATACTGACCGGCTCCTGAGAAACGAGTGCGATTTGTTTCCGGTACTCCTGGATGTTGAACTCATTGATGCGTCTGCCATCAAGGAGAACTTCTCCGGATAGGGGGTCATAAAAGCGTTCGATCAATTGAATACTACAAGAATAATGAGACCTTTCGAGGAGAGACTTCGGTGAGACGTACACGGTGCTTTTACCGCATCCACTGGCCCCAACGAGAGCAATGTATGTACCGGGTTCGGCTTTGAGCGAAAGACCCTGTAGCACGCGAACGCCGGGTCGCGTCGGGTATCGGAAGTGCACATTTTCGAAACGAATCTCGCCCTGGACGTCATCTTTCTCGAGCATCTTTCCAGCAGTGGACTCGGCGTCGATTTCGGGAACGGAGTCGATCAGCTTGATCATTGCGGCTCCGGCACCGCGAGCTGAAGATATATCAGGCACAAACGAAAAGATGTTGCCTGCTTGCATCGTCCCGAATACCGTGCTCTACAAGGGAAATCTTCAGGGCGGGAAACCAGTAGCACAGAGGAAACGCACCATAAGAGCCACAAAGAATGACTGTGTACTGACTTCCAGGCGAGAGACGAGCACTGAGCCATACCAAAATACAAGCGCAATGACGAAGAACGACATTGATTGCGAAACTGCATACAACAGGTTGCTCCACACCGCGGACTTGTTTGACAGACTGACAGGTTCTTCTAGACTCCTGCTGTACAATCTGAGACAATCTTCCTCCCGAGTGAGGGAGGCAACCGTGCGAATGGAGGCAGCAGCCTCGCAAGCCAGCTGAGCCGAGCTCTCGTGGGCACTCTTGTTTTGTTGGTCTTTCAAGACGACGACACGCTTCGTGGTCGCTCAGCACGCAAAGGAAAAAGACTAGCAGGACACGCTCACCAAGCGAATAAACCCAGTCGAGATAAGGAAGGGAATGCAGGCTAAAATGACTCGTCATCAGCAACCCCACGGCAGACCGAATAGGATCGCGAACCCATGCCAACTAAAGCAGGTTTATACGCGTAGCACAAGCCAATTATCGAGCCTCCGACAAGGGTGACGACAGACTGGACGATACTGGACGCCTGTTAGGTGAGCCGATTCGATGCGAGGACTACTTACGTTCCAAGGGTGATTCCAGCCAAACCGCTGATTTTTTGTGGGTTGTCACTCAAACTGGCGGTGAGAGAACCAGTCTACAGGATCTGTCAGAGTTGGGTGATAGGGAGCCTAGAATTATGTCGTACACTGTGTTCATCCTTGTCAAAGTACTCGACTGTTGAGAGTGGTATGTAGCAAGCGACACAATGCATAGAGGAGATACCTACTATCTTGTCGAAGGATAGCCTTGAAACTGATGGACCGCAATTTAGAGGTTAGAATAGCGGCCGAGGATCCGAAGAAATAATTCTGGGAAGCAATGGCGAGCGCAGAGAGGATTGCTATGATGAAAAACCTTGGCCGGGCTCAGATATTCCAACCTCATAAAGGAGCTTATCTTACCATAGGGCGTTCCTGTTCCCATCGTGTTGTCGGACAGAAGGATCGACTTGAGAGAAACCAGAGATGGCCTGACCTAGTGGAATGTGAGCGTATGCTCACGAGATAGAGTCCGGTGGGAGAAGCTTGCCATAGATGATGCCGAACACCGGATAGACCATTCCCGTTACTGTTCAAAAGCCGAGTTCCTCACTGAATGGATGTCTAAAGGAAGCAAACTCACTCGCAGCGAACATCGCGCCGACCCCATACCTCCACAATCCCTCCCGGTTGAGTAAAGCCATCCGCATGAGGACATAGAATACGCTGTACTTGTCCTCGTTGACCTCTTTTCGATCCCTTTCGTCATTCCGCTTCTGAGCAAGATCCGAGGCAATGGACTGAAGGGTATCCCTGCGACCAAGCGAGACAACTTCTTCAACAGTCTTCTCCATGTCTACTTCTGCACTCATGGTCGCGGTACTGTTGCTATCATCCATTTCCCTCGTTTCTCGAAGTCTCTGGGCATGGACAAGACGCGAATAAGCACCGTATTCATCAGCCAGGAGTTCCAAATGTGTGCCCTTTTCCAAAACGTGACCTTCTCCCATGACATAAATGCAATTGGCATCCTTGATCGTAGATAGTCGGTGAGCGATTGTGATCGTCGTACGACCAGCAGCCGCCTTGTCCAGTGCATCCTGTACGATTCCTTCGGACTGTGTGTCGAGGGCAGAGGTTGCCTCGTCAAGAAGTAAAATTCGGGGATCAGAAACGATGGCACGAGCGATTGCGACACGCTGCTTCTGTCCACCCGACAAGAGGAAGCCACGTTCGCCAACCATGGTATCATATCCGTCGGGTAACTTGCTAATAAAACCATCCGCGTTGGCTTTGATACATGCTTCCTTGATGAGCTTGAACTTTTCTTCCTCTGAGAGGTGTTCATGGGGGGTATTGATCAGGCCGTGGGCGATATTGTTCCTGATGGTCGTCGAGAAAAGGGTGGGTTCCTGGGAGACCAGGCCGATTTGCGAGCGCAACCATTTGATATTCAAATCGCGGATGTCGACACCGTCGAGTTTGACAGATCCGCTCAGAGGATCATAAAAACGTTCGATAAGCGAGACTATAGTCGATTTACCGGAACCAGAAGCACCGACCAAAGCAGCGGTTTCGCCAGCAACAAAAGTGATGTCGATGTTCTTGACGATAGGTACGTCCGGGCGAGAAGGGTAGCTAAACTTGACATCTTCAAGGGTGATCTCGCCTACGACCTTTTCTGGTTTGAGTCCATCGGGATTCGAAGAATCAATATCAGGAACGCGTTCGATGGTAGCGAACAGCTTTGCGGCGGCGCTGCGACCGTGTGAAAGGGCTATGTAAAACGTTGAGCGAGAACATAGAACGACAAGGGCGATACCGACCTTGCATTTCGGGTGCCATCATGGCAAGGGAGAATGAACCAATCAAGATGGCGAAGAAGACATTGACGACCTGACCGGCATTTGCTGTGGGAAGAGATGAGGCGATCAAAGGGAGAGAGACAAGCTCTGGAACTCACCATGACCTTCATTGATTAATGTCGTGCCAAACTGGAAAGCTGAAGAGGCGTTAGTGGACAAGTAAGATCGATGACACGCATCCATACCAAGAGCATAGGCGGAGTAAATGACGAAGAAAAAGACGCCCAGACCGGCGCCGCTGAATACGGCTGATTTCGCGTCGAGGGCGAGGGCAGCTCGGATGTGCGTATCGTAAAGATCACCCAAGATTTTCTGGGTGCCAAAGGCGTGAGCGGTGCGCACCGTGGAGATGACCTCTTCGGCGAGAGTGCCCCCTTCAGCAACCTGTTGGAGAGCAAGTCTATGGAAGATGAGGGGGTGAAAAAAGAGAGGCTGAAAGAAAATGGCACTGACTGCATGTATTTTGTCATGAACTTGTTCATCAAACCGCCGGTGATTGCGATGCAAGGGAGGATGGAAGACATAGCAAGGGCGAGCCTCCAGAGCTTAATGTAGGCGAGGACAAAGCCGGTAATGAACGCGGCGATGAAGCTGACGACGAGAACGACCTTTTCGGATATGCCCTGTTGTACCAGATCTATAGGAGGGTAAGCATTGAGGGGACACGCGGGCGGGGTACACACGTGTGTCGGTTTGAATACGAGTTGCAACTTCGCCCGCGCCGACCGTATCGAAGTAGGCGATGTCTTGACGGAGTATAGCCTGGAGATATTTCTCACGAATGCGTTTCGCGTTTACCTCGCCAGTGTAGACCCAAATGACCATATAGGTGTACGTGCAGACCCACATACCGAGGCCTGGAAGAGTGTGAGCGAGTATCGAAAGGGTGTGAGGGTGGACGTACCGATGTAGACGAGATAAGAGGCATCTGCAGCAGCGTTCCTGCGAAATTGGGCTGCAGCGATGTTTAATTGCTGGATGACGGTCGCGTTATTTGGGTCCTGGTAATAGGCGATTTCCGCAGTTCCAAACGAGACGAAGTCCTCTGTGAGATTTCCAAAGAGAATGCTCATGAGGGGCTGGTATGAATGGGTGAGAGCAAGACTGCGGGGATTGGGGTAAATGCATACCTGAGCTGCGCCGGCAGCACCGGCAGCGACGATGCCGATAACATCGATGAAGAGCTCAAAGGAGGTGGAATAACTGATGTGGATGAGCACGGGAAAGAGGCATGAGCAAGGAGGGACGTTACCGGAAGAGCTGAGTGAAAGAGACGGGACGCGACAACTGTGGATCGTCCGTGTCCTTTCTTTCTGTGGCGACGTTGTCCGCCATGGTAGTGAAGGTTTAAGATGAAGGAGACGCCTGCTCAGCGAGGGTTATATACACACGCCGTTTGATGAGGACACTGCTCGGCGACTCGATTCCGGGGTGGTGTCATCACAAATTAGTCACCGTGACTCGTTCCCGTGCCGTCGGGATGGTAAGATTGTATGACGTAATTCCGGATGATCGTTCCCGAGCAGACTTTTTCACGTGATCACTTTTATTCTCGCTCTCTCGTTCCAAATGCTCAAAGGTCTCGGAAAGCTCGCTAAAAAGACATCCTCTGCTACGCTCTCCGCTGGTACGGATGACCCACCCCGTTCTACTACCCCTACACCTGCAAACCCGGATGGAAAACCTACCTCGCGCACGGGTCTCTTGACTATCCGCGTTCTCTGGGCGGAAGGTCTCGCCCTCCCTCCCGCAACCCCACTCCCCCCTGTCGTGCAGGCCGCTCTCTCTACACAGCAGGCAAGGGTCGCCGCCTCCGTATCTCCTTCCAGCGTCGTGCAAAAACGTCTCGCAAAGCGTCACAGCGCCAAGGACAGCATACAGCGCACCCAGTGCTGGTGGCTTCCTTATCTCGTCATGGAGTTCGAGGTAAACCAGGTCTTGATCACTCCATTGGGGGGTGACCTCGAAAAACCCCTCTACATGTACCAAGCCCAGTTGTACGCATTTCACCGTCTTTTTCCCTTTCCTCGTTCACCTCGTCGACAGTGACGTCTCCCGCAACTCTGAAATATCTATCCAGTGTTATCTTCGTGCAGAGAAACCGAAACTAGGCAATGACGGTTTGGCAGACGACATGGGCAATGACATCTTCATGGGTGGAATCAAATTCACGCCCGACTTTGATAACGTTGGCACCATTGGTCAAGACCAGTGGCACGATCTCACAGGCGGAAATGGAAAGATTCAAATTGGCGTGGCATATCAGCCAAGCACCGTGCGTCTTCCTCGTTTCAGATCCCCGTGACGAAACCTCAACTACCCTGCAGGGCCAATCCTTGACCATTGATGATTTCGAGCTCACTACCGTTATCGGCAAGGGAAGCTTTGGAAAGGTATATCCTCTCCCACTCGTCACCCACTTGTCTTCCTCAACCTGTTCCACTTGTAGGTCATGCAAGTCAGGAAACGTGATACGATGCGAATATACGCTTTAAAAACTATAAGAAAAGCCCACATCGTGGATAGGAAAGAGATAACCCACACTCTAGCCGAACGCCTCGTCCTTGCTCGCGTTCATAATCCTTTCATCGTCCCTCTTAAATTTAGCTTCCAGTCAGAACAGAAGCTCTATTTGGTCCTCGCGTCAGTCCACTTGGATCCGTTCACCGATATCAAATCTAATTCGTCAATCCAGCTTCGTCAATGGGGGAGAGCTCTTCCATCACTTGCAGCGTGAACAGCGTTTCAACGAAGAACGCTCTCGCTTCTACAGTGCTGAGCTGCTTCTCGCACTCGAACATCTCCACGAGCTTGATGTCGTATACCGGTCCGTCAACCGTGCTCATCATTCCATCCGATACCAATAGTTCCCACAGTGATCTGAAACCGGAGAACATTCTTTTGGATTATACCGGCCACATTGCCCTTTGTGACTTTGGTCTCTGCAAACTGAACATGAAAGATTCCGACACGACAAACACTTTTTGCGGCACCCCAGAATACCTTGCACCTGAAATTCTAAATGGCCAAGGATACAGTTGAGATCTCCTGGCATTCGTTCCTGGCTGGCCTTGATCGTGACACGCGCTTTCACAGACAAGGTGATCGATTGGTGGACTCTGGGTGTTTTGCTTTACGAGATGCTTTCGGGACTTCCGCCCTTTTATGATGGTGCGCAAGCAACCTTTTGCACTCTGAGTTGTACCTGAACCGTTCGTATCGATTCACGCAGAGGTGACCGACAAGATGTATCAAAAGATCCTCACGGACCCCTTGGTTTTTGGACCTGAATTTGGACCGGAAGCTAGGAGTATCTTGACGAGCCTTCTCGATCGTGACCCCACCCGGCGTCTCGGCGTCAACGGTGCCGAAGAAATCAAGAAGCATGTCTTTTTCGAGAAGCACATTGATTTCAAAAAGCTTCTGCAAAAGAAGATTCAACCCCCCTTCAAACCCAGTGTTTCAAGTCCAGTGGTAAGCACTTTTACTGGTCATCATGTCGAGGGACCGACGATGCGCCGTTGCACAGGATGTCTCAAACTTTGATACCATATTCACGACGGAAGCACCCATCGATAGCTATGTTGATGGCTCGCAGTTGTCATCCACGGTCCAAGCACAATTTGCCGGTGCGGTGCCGTTATGCCAGCGCCGTTCTGATTGACCTGACTCGTCGCACAGGATTCTCGTACGACGGCTCTGGCAACGTCCCGATCAGCAATGCATAGGACTACGCCCTCCTAATACCGTCCCACATATAATACCATCATACCTTTGGAACATAGTAAGCTCTCTTGTCTTTCTCGATATCACTGGATGTACACAAAGGAATGCGTCAATGATTGAGTTGGTTTTGATACCCCATCACGCGAGACTGATTGGGTATGATTGCTGTACCTGGGCATAAACCGTAGTAAACACTTCATTGATACCCGACGCACAGCACGTCTTTGGCAACAGCGGAACCTGGGATGACTGGAACAAAAGTTTTGACAAGAGGGAGATTCGAACTCCCGCCTCCATACGGAGATGAGAAACCCGCCGCAGCAGGCAAGCTTTGGAAAGCTTGAGTCACACGCCTTGGACCGCTCGGCCATCTTGCCATGTTGATTGCAATGTCAGGAAATAATATACAATGTACATGAATGACTAATCACGAGTATCCGCTTCATCTCTTGACTTCAACGATGGCCACCATCACACATATCATCCGTTCCGATTACGATCCCACAGACCGCGAAGAGCTGGAACGCGAGACAGGCCAACGCATAGACGACCTATCTGATCCATGGCAAATCGAATCCTCGCTCTCTGCACAACGCCGCATCCGTGCAGCACCTACCTTTGTTCCCGCAACCATTTCCTACGACGAGTGGGGGCTTCCATTACCCACATCGCCCGAAGTCGTCTCGAAGCACTCAGATCAGCCATCCACCTCGGCTGCAGAGTGGTACAAGTCTCTGACCGCGGCGTCCTCGCGCGAGGCCCCACCGAGGCCTTCCAGCGCCCCCATCTCCAGCCACAGCTCTCGAAACGCGACGCTGGCAGAGAGACCGCGCAAGGAGACCATCACAAAGAACAACTGGTTCATCAGCAAGGCATTGCGCTCCGAGCCATCGACAAAGCCGAGCTCTCCGATGCCATCCTTGGCCGGCCTGCTCGCACGCGATCCTCCGCCGTTGCCTTCAGAGGGGCGGTATAACCCGCCTATTTGGTTGCACATTGGACCGCCCAACAGAGGATTTAACATGTTGCAACGAAGTGGGTGGAATGAAGGGGAGGGTTTGGGTGCACATGTCGTACGACCGTCAGTAGCTCGCGCAAAGGATGTCGATGTCGGCGTACACGCGTCGTCCGTCCAGATGATGGAAGACGCGCAAGAGGTCATCGACCTTACTTGCTCGGACTCGGAGGCATCTGAAGATGGGCTGCAGGATTGTGACATCATCCAACAATCGGTGCAAACCCAGGCTTCGGGGGACCCATCTACATCCCATATGCAAAAGTCGTTGTTGACCCCGTTACCGACCATCCTCAAGGCAGACCGTTTGGGTATCGGTCTGAAAGCGAAAACAGAGGGTCCTTACAAGCAGTCCAGAAAACGTGTCAGCCATGGCGCGGCTGCCCTGGCTGCTCATATCCGATCTGCAGAGGAAATGCGGAGGAAGAAGGCAGCATTCGGGAAAGGGAGGCGGGGATTTACCATGGTCCACAAAAGAGAGGTAGATGTGCGGAAAACGATGTTGGCATATCTTAATGAGTGAATAGAGTCACTTCAGGCGTGAGTTGCATCCAGCTTTGTATTGACATTATTGATAAATACACGCGAACGATATACTTGATACAGCTAGGACAATCGTAGATACCAATAAACAAGCTCGTAGGAACCGTGCCTATGAGTTGGTATCTGAAGAGAATAAGGTACACATTGCTAAGGGTAAGGAGGAAATTACATCTTCCATTGTCCATGTTTGTGACTGCTACAGAGCTCAAAGTAACCATCAGTCGACAAGTATCACGGTAGGACAGGCTCTCCCCAAATGCCCTTGGTTGCATCACAGCAAACGTCGCGGACATACGTCTTGAGCCACTGTACCATCTCCTTGTTAATTTGGTGACAGTGTGTTACGTCAATAGATGTCAACTGATGAGGACCAGAGACTGGATAACAACGGCCCGCAGTAAGAGCGTGAACGTGCGCAGAAGCCGATGCGCTTGAGACGACACGCGGTGACGTCGTGGAGACAGATGATGCTTGCGGAGACTGTCCACAAAGGCGAGATTCCACCAAGCTGCGTAGGGAATCCCATTCCAGGCTTGTGCATCCCTCGAGGCTCAAGCGCTCCAATTTAGGGCAGATCCAAGGGTGGGAAGCAGGTGGCGCGGATAAGTTCTACATCGATTCGTCAGTCGATTGAAATCCGATACAACAAGAGCTTACTTTAAGGAGGAAACTCGACGCGTCCTCAATATCGATCAACTCGAGCGCCGTAAGGGACATCAAGCGCTTCAACAAAGTCACGAACTTGGACTCGTTGAAAAAGCTGGACTCGATACGCAAGTGACGAAGAGGGAGTGACGTGAGGGACTGTTGTCTGAGATACTCGAGGACGGGTGTCAAGTTGTCGAGATAACAGAACTCGAGTGATTCTAGTGCCGGAAATGATATTTGACTCAGAAGCATGCGGATACGCATGTTTCCGGAATAGTAAAAGGAAGCCTTGACGAGTCGAGGTAGCTTGACGACTTTGCTGGACGATGACTCTGGTTCAAAATGTGTAGGAGCTTCTGGATCCGCGTCTGATATGTTGCGAAGTGCAAGCTCTTCGAGATGCGGACAATTGCGGAGCATGTCGAGGAGCTTGTCAATAGATGGAGAAAAGCCGTTCCAGTAGCCACATAATTGCAGCACTCGCAACCCGGACACAATCCTCCTATCCCAGCCAAAGTTGAACGACGTGAATGAGCACGAACGTAGACGCGGGGTGTGACCATTGAAAAGTGGAAGACAGGGTGAAGAGTAGTGATCCTCCTGCATGGAGTGGAAGACGCATATCGACAACGTCTCCAGAAGAGGGGCATCCTCTTTACAGCGCAGGAGGGCAGCATGCGCCTGGGGTCTATTGGGTACGCTGAGACGGAATGATCTTGCACGCCAGAGGGCAGGGCGAAGTAGATCCAATGCGCGAATGATGTTTTCCATCACACCCATCGCATTTTCTGCGCGAGGTGGAAAGTTGACAGTGATGTCGAGAGGGACGGACTTGGAACGAGCCAACTTTCGACGTGCCTTCTGGAGAGAGTCGTGAGGGCTGATGCAGATGGTAGCCCACAGCTCTGGAGAGTTGATGACCACGTCCCTCCAGTATCGACATACAAGCATCAAACTGGAAACCAGCAACGAATCTAGATCGCCGGATTGGCAGACGCCGGTGACGAATATAGAGGAGAGAAGTTCTTCGGGAAGACGGTATATTGGGGATTGTGATCGAACTGCTTGTTCGAGATGAGACTCGAGTTCTTGACGTTGACTCAGCAGAGAAGCCATCTGGGTGTCCAATGAGTTGAGTGCTTCCCTGAGGTGCGAAATTGACACCCGGGAGTCGCGAGACATTGCGAGGCCACCGATGGGGTTCAGCTGGGACATGGAGTTGTTCGGTGAGCCGGAGAGGGGGGAAACGAAGACGGGCCTGGAGACGAAATGAATGTCTTCGTAAGGTGGCGGAGGAGAAGAGGGGGAGCTGGAAGTAGATGAGACGGCACTCGACGAGCGAGATGCGAATGTAGGTAAGTTGGCAAGCTTCGAGGCATGACAGAACAGAGGAAGAACGCTATCGTCGCGAACGGGACGAGATAGAGGACACTGCATGGTGACGTGGAAGCAGGACGATCGATGAGGTGACTAAAGGAAGAGGGAGTGCGTATAAGTAAACGGAGGGAGCACGCGGGTTGTTTAAATAATCGTGTTGTCGTAGGGCGTGCAGAGCGGCTGTCAAGCCAGAGATGGGGCTGAATCAGACGGAGCCTGTCCGTTGAGTATGAAAAGAGAAGGAGAGAACAAGGGAAAGGAACGAGACAAACCTGCTGATTTGGAGGACATGATCTGGGATGGGACGAGGAGTGCCCGGAGAATCCAGTGGGTGCTTGTTCTGTATATGAAGGACATCGCACGGATAAGAATGTAACTGCGAAATATGAGATGGTGGAGCTCAGCGAGGAGCACGAGGCCGGACGCATGTTGGGATGTCTTACCCCAGGAGGTGATTTGGGCAGCAACGTGTAACGGCAAAATAGCATCTCGAACACGAGGACCGACAACGAGGCAGCAAAGTCCACCGTTTCATTCACACGCGCTAGATATCTATCGAATTCGAATCCGTACCTACCCGCGGCCCCACACCTCATCAATCCAGCCCCGCTGTCGAGACACGAACTCGTAATAGAAGAACTGGCAAAGTACCTACCAATACAACCCATCAGTAAC
Source organism: Sutorius australiensis (assembly GCA_038089915.1). NCBI lineage: Eukaryota > Fungi > Basidiomycota > Agaricomycetes > Boletales > Boletaceae > Sutorius > Sutorius australiensis. Next base: position 25,591 of record JBBPLR010000027.1, read on the forward strand.
CCCAGAATCGTGTGAATCATCCGCACGTACGATCAAGTCGAGAATGATAGTCAGCGTACTTCCTACGACTGTCCGTCAGCACATCCCATCTTTTGCACATCAGCAAGCTATAGCGCACCAGCAAGCCAGCTTCCGTTCCTTATCAAGTAGTTACGTTCGGTCGATACCGCAACGATCGACAACGCGTATGACCCGTTCCCCAGGATTGTAAACAGGAAGAGCCCCGGCGCAAGCCCTTTACATCTCGTCTTGAAGTTCTTCACTGTGAACCATCAACACGACATCTCACTTCAAAATGTTGTACCCACATATCTGTGGCACCCGAGCACCAACTTGAACGCTCTCAGTATGCATTCGTGATCGTACCGACTCACAACTCACGATACAATAAAGCGCTCGTCCATCCAATCATCTGCGTTCTCCACTCGAGCGGTTCGTCTGTCCGCGGAACAAAGGGATCTTCTTCGCCCCATACCTGCTCGCTAAGTAGATACGCAATCACCCCAGTGGCAATGACAAATGCCACAGCCGCGGCGTATTGCGCAAACACCCTCATTACGGAGGTTGGGCGAGCCTCTGATCCATGTACCAGGGCATTGTCACCAAGTAGGCAGGATTGCTCAGTCGGACCATCATCCACTGGCAGTAGAGCTCTCGTCGAGCGCCGCTTCCTTCGATAGTAGTATACCTGGAGAAGCAACGTAACATCACAGAGGCTATACTACCAAAAGACCTATCAGACAGACTACACCAACTCGTCTCCGCGGGCACTTACATAGGCACCCAGAAAGATCATGGTGGGGAGCAAGTTTGCCAAAAGGGCGCCGAGGAGATTGCATATGTCACCCAACAGCCATGCGTAGACAAAGGGAAGAGATAAACCCTCCCCGCTTTGCAACTGATAATTTTCGATAATTTGAGGAGAGTATACGATGATCCTGCGATCGCCTTGTATCAGACGCCCATAACCACAGAAATTAAAAACTCACCAACATGCAATCGATATCCAGCCAAGCTGAGAGCACACCGTTAACTAGTTTTAACCGACCCGGGTAGAAATACAGACCACGCTGCTCGCTACATCATCATGTGACAACATTTTTCTTGTTGTCGGTAGATGACAAGGTATGTATTTCTTCAAGAAAGGAAATCGGAATTGTGCACGTGACAGCTGAGCACATCGCCAAATATTGGAGTCCGAGTCGAAAGTTCACGCTCATGAACGGTCAAGAAGCGTTCCGAAGGTTTGCGCAGCAGGTCCAGCGAGCAGGCGCTCAAGGAGGCGGTGGTTTCCCTGGTGGTTCCGGCCGATTTTTCGCCGGTGGGGGTTTGCTTGCTGCGCTCATCGGTGGCGGATTGTTCCTTAATGCTAGTTTGTTCAACGGTGCGTCGTTTTACTCACTTCAATAGTCGTGCTATAACTATTTCAAAGTTGATGGTGGTCACCGTGCCATCAAGTATACACGGTGAGAGCGACAAGCTGACATGGAATCTAGTTCACTCATAACTTGTTTAGTTTATATGGTGTAAAAGATGAGGTTTACAACGAAGGGACACATCTTCTGGTGCGCATAACATGTCGAATTTTACTTCGTGGTCATTCAGTTGCTCCAGGTGCCTTGGTTTGAGACGCCAATTGTTTTTGACATCCGTGCCAAGCCCCGGAGCGTTGCGAGTTTGACTGGGACGAAAGGTCCGTTCCTCGTATCAGTCATGATCATCTCCCTAATACATATCAGATTTGCAAATGGTGAATATTACTTGCAGAGTGTTGTCAAGACCGTCCGTCTCGGCGCTACCCAAGATGTACCGTGAACTTGGAAAGGACTATGACGAGCGCGTGCTACCCTCCATCGTCAATGAGGTGCTTAAAAGTGTAGTTGCACAATTCAATGCTAGTCAGCTCATCACCCAGCGTGAAATGGTAAATGGCGGACGTGTTTTCAGTCCAGATTCGCTAACCGTCCCCATCTAGGTCTCGCGATTGATCCGTGAGAACCTCACCACTCGAGCTCTGAGATTCGACATTGTATTGGATGATGTCTCGATCACACACGTCGCGTTCTCTCCCGAATTCACACATGCCGTCGAGGCAAAACAGGTCGGTATCCACTGACAATATGTCGGAGTCGCACTGAATCATCGTCCGTCCTACCAAGGTTGCGCAACAAACAGCACTCCGGGCTGCGTTCTTGGTCGACCAAGCTATACAGGAAAAACAAGTAAGTTGCAGCGCTCTTCGATGATTGGTTCTGCGTGATTTACTCTAAATAGTCTATTATAGTCCGTGCGCAAGGTGAAGCACGGAGTGCAGAGCTGATTGGTGAAGCAATGCGGGCAAATAAAGGTTTCCTTGAGCTTCGGCGCCTAGAAGCTGCTCGTGATATTGCAAACGTTCTGGCTACATCCGGGAACCGCGTCATGCTTGATGCTCAAGGTTTGCTATTAAATGGTACGTCGGACCCATTGATGATGCGTGTATCTCCGACTGACTTTTCGATAGTCACTGGGGAGGACACCAAGGAACTCTTGCGAGTAAAGAAGTGAATTCTTGTTGTCTCATAAGTTGTGCCTCTTATCATAATAAATGCACCATCCACTGCACGGGGAGGCTGTGTTCTCCTGTTACTTAAGACAGAGCGATCACGTGGGACCTGACGCGCTCCTTGAATAGTTGTCTTCAAGTTTGCAGGTAATTAATATGTCGCGCAGGTTGAAACGTCTAGGGTCTACGCTCCACGACCCAGCATCAGAGCATGAGCCTCAGAGCGGGGGAACTCACGCAAGTCTTGGTCCCAGTTCTAGGATAAATGGGAAGCGCGTCAGATGGGATAGTCCATCAGGTTCACAGGACGAGCGTGATTCGTCAAACCCAGGCTCTTCTGGGTCAGCCAAGGTAGTGTCACAATTACCGTTGTTCGGCCCTTTCAACTGCCAACCACTTCGCAGGTCTGTCTGAGCATTTTCTGCCAGCAGTGAGTTATTTCGTGTCTTGTTGCCTCGTCTCATGTTTGTGCCAGTGGTCGTGTCGGCTGCGCATACTACGATCCCATCAAATGTGTCGTGTATGTGCTTGAAGACACCCAAGAAGGTGGTCATTACGATGTAACAAAAATGGGTTGGTGGTGTTGCAATTGCTTCTCGGGATCAACAACTAAGTGGCTCACAGTCTTGGAACATTCAGATCCGGGTTTCATACTCACTAGCTCAAGGGCAGATGATTCTTTCATTTCAGTATTGCAGAATCACGGTGAGCATATCTGTTTAGGGCGCATATAGGAATGTTTATCGTGATCTTGAGCAGCGGAAGCTGCCGGTAGCACGTTTCAGATCAGGCCCTACAAGGACTTTGTCCCTAGCAAGGGTCGGAACAGGATGCTATCATTGAACCTGCTGGCTCGGTTGGATTGTGACTCGAACTCGAACCACGAGGAATCGTCCGACGTCTCCTCGGCCCTCGAGATAAGGAATGCACACGATTTCATGACTAAAAGGGGCACCGGAGATCCTGCGATGGAACGGTGGAACGCTGCCATACGCTTGGCAAATTTTGCCTCATTCGACTCAGCACCTCTTTCTGTGGGTCCCATAACAAAAAAATGTGATTGAGAAATGACGTTATGCGCAGATATCTTCGGTGGGGGCGCTCCTCGACTTCCTTATTCGCGAACGAGCAGGAGAACAAGGAGACGTCGATGAAACATCGACGTTAGATATCTGCGGTATCGAGATCTTGGCACTGTATACCGCTTTCCTCATGCGATTCACCTTACTCAGTATTGGTTAGCGACCAGGTGATGCACATTAATGCAGATACTCTTTGGTGGGTTCAGTAGACTTATATTACGGTTTCATGCGAATACTGTTTATTCTTTCCCCACAACAGCTCCTTGCAAGTATTCGAGAACGAAGATCCCACCGACCAAACGAAAGAAGGGCTGTCGCTATTTGGTCTACTCCTCTCACTGTTATCCTCCCAAGCGTTTGACTCTGTCATTAGGTATATTGAACACTACTCGGACTACTTTAGGTCGTTCGTTGCTTCGCACGTGGTTTATACGTCCATCAATGTCGCCCCAGGTGCTTAAAGCGCGACATGATGCAGTGGAGTGCTTCTCGCATGCGGAGAACCTGCCTGTCGTCAGCGCGTTACAGAGTCAATTGAAAGGCATCGCGAACATCCCCAGGACCTTGGGTGTGCTCAGATCCGGAAAAGGAACGATCTCTGATTGGCAAGCACTGGTAAAGGTCCGTCGCTTCTGTCACTCTCGGGAGATCAGCTTGATCTAAACCGGCCCTAGTTTACTTATCATTCTGCAATGATTCGCGATGCACTGGTGGAGTTATACCACAACAAGCATGTTGATATTGTGGTGAGAGTGAGTATTCGACAACGCTAACGTCGTCTTGTGAGCTCTGAAAACTCATAGCTCATGAAGGTGCTACAAGTGGCTTCTTTCAAGGAGGTTGGCAACATGGTCAACAATACTGTGGGATTTATTCTGCTACTACTTGGATCCTCATCTTAAGATTGACAGATCGACTGGGAAGAGTCAACTGAGGTGGCTCGAGTGTGTGTCCGGCCGCATGTTGACGATGAATTGGACAAACGAAAGCATGTTTACCGAGGGATTGATTCTGTCCTGGTCGGTTGACATGGCACAGCTTACGTCTATGAATGCTGAAGGAAGTCAGTCAAAAGTAGCCAACCAAATATCACAAATGGTTCCCGTGGATTACGCTGAATTACTGAATGTCGTGTATTTCCCCCAACTTGGTTCGCACATCTGTCATTCAGTCATGTCGGCATTACTCAATTCCCTCTTTGAAAGGCTTTCTTATCACTGTGCCGATGCGTGAGGAGTGGGAAACGGAGGCAGGAATTAAGGTATTGGATGGATGGAGTTTCCAGGTGATTATAGTCTAGACTTTTGCTCACAAGTAATTGATTTGTGCCCACAGTTCTCCTCCGAGTCTGTCTTTTAGATTCTTGTTCATTGTTCACCGATTTCAATTCCCAGCGTACAGGTCCCATGTTTACTTTAAGTCAAAGGAGATGCAAGGTGCAGAGTATCCGGATGATTGAAATTGATTCTGATTGGTCTTCGCAGATATGGACAATCATATCGGAGATCTACATCCAGCAATAGTTGGTATGAATTGTTTCTTACGCAGGTTTTCTGGGCTGAGCATGCAGACCGGGAGATTGAGATCATCCAAGGATTGTTAGACGAAGTTCTTCGATATGGCCCAGCAATGGAAGATGCCTCCGGTGTTTGTGCTGAACTTGATTGCTTGCTCTCGTTTGCAGAAGCAGCAAGAACCTTCAACTATCGCCGTCCTCGAATAGTAGAAGATCCTATTATCGACATCCTTCAAGGAAGGTAGTACTAGTATTGGCAATGTATCCGACAGATACTTCAGCCCCTTGCATAGACATCCCCTCCAAGAGCAAATTTCTGACACCTTCGTTCCCAACGACGCGCGTCTCGTCGGCGGAGTGGGCTTCGGAATGTGTTACGAGGATGATGGTAGTTCAGACACGGGGGTCGACGCTACATGGAGTAGTGTAGTCCTCTGTACCGGGGCGAATGCTTGTGGTAAAGTAGGAGCCGCTCCCTCCGCATTGCATTTGGGTAGCCATTGATCACTTATTCTTGCAGAGCGTGTATTTGAAGCAGGTAAGTAGATACGTTACATGACCATCAACAGCTAAGTCCAGTAACAGGTTGCGTTGATCCAGTATATGGCGCAGGTTTGTACCAAAGTTGTGGTTTGGATCACAGGTTAGCTACACTGGCTGACAAAAATCGGCTTTATAGATCGGGAGGTGGGCCGTGAAGCTCCACTAACATCTCATTGTTGAGCTCTTGCAGTTTCGTTCCTGCAGAGTCCGCTACATTGGGACTAGTCGACAAAAGTCAGTCCGATGGATCACGGATACTACGGACGCTGATTTTCTGTAGTCTTTACGCGAATACAGACCAGAGAATCCGTTTCAAAAGTACTGCTTCAGGCCCATGGATTACATTTGCTTATTTCTTTCACCTCAAAAGGTCCAGTCGGCGTTCATGATAGATCTCAACCAAGTGTCGTTCGCCTTACGGAATTCCACCCCCAAATCTCTGATTTTACTCGATGAGTTCGGGAAAGGAACAGTAGCCACAGGTTAGCCTCTACCTTGAAGTTCGGAAAACCATGTCCGTGTTTCTAAAGACTCTAGATGGGGCTGGTCTCTTTTGCGGCGTCCTGACTCACCTCCTAAACCGTGGTAGAGACTGTCCTAAAGTACTCGTTACATCTCACTTCCACGAAGTCTTCCGGAAGGACCTGCTTGATCCACGCAAGTTTCCCATCACTTTTGTCCACATGAAAGTTCTCTTCGCATCCAGCACCGGAGATGTGCTTGACGCTGAAGAAGTGTGTGTCTCCGAGTCTCACCGAGACAGTAGTGTTTCCCGGACACCGGCTCCCGGCGAGAAGATTATGTATTTGTATCGGTGAACTACCCGCCTCGATTGAAATGGTGTCATATGATTGACATGTCGATAGCGTTGCACCAGGTCTCTCACTTTCTTCTCATGCAGCGCAATGTGCAGCGATGTTCGGGATCCCGCGCCGCGTTGTGGACAGAGCACAGTATGTCAGGTATGTGACACATGGAGTACAGGTGTCCCCGCCGAATTTGTTCGTACCTACTCACTGAAATGCTTTCGGGTCGAAACCAAGCGAGCTCCTTGCTCAACACGAGCTTGGTAAGCTACTTGAGGAGAGTATGACTAACGAGGAAAGAGTGGATCTTCAAGCTGCGGAGGAGGTCGCGCAAAGGTTCTTGGGATGGGACCTTGCGAGCGATGAAGCTTCATACCAAACCGGCGTCAAGGCTCGACTGGCGGAGGTTCTTGGGAGAGAGCCAGATGGCTGATGAGTGGGGTAGGAGCCTCCGTTGAGCGCACTAGACTCTATTGTGCAGTATTCAAAGGGACAAATGTCAATGTCTTGCTTGAATTCGCAAGGTGTAAGGGCGTCATGCGGCTCACGGACACGATGCAGCCCATTTAACGAGTCTACTGTACAAGGTTTCGGTAGACTTTTTCCGTTTATATTGAAATATTAAATTGTTTTGCTTTTTTCTTTGTGAATCTCTATCCCCGGTGGGGCACCAAGAGTTACAAAGATACAGTTGGCATTAGTTTTGAAAGATGAAGAGGCTCTATCATACCTTCTTTGAACCTTCCATACAAGATGAATTGACCGGACACCAGTCCTGCAGTCATTACCATCCTCGGTCCCGACCCGGCAAACAATCCACGGAATCCTGCCTGCTGGGCTAAGACGCCGAGTCTATGGGTCATGGAGCCGCTAGGTCCATCCCCCTTGTTGATCTGGCTGAGCAGCGTATCGGCAGGCTGTGGGTTAGCTGATAATCAGCTTAGTCGGATGAAAGAATCCGAGACTTGCATGGCTAAGGATTGCAGCGGCAAACCCGGCAATGATTCCGCTACCCAGCTGAAGAGAAATTTTAGCCGTTCCGGAGAGATTCCTCTGTGTCTCCTCGGTCATGGCACGGAAAGCGACTTCATGACAAAGTTCGTTCACCGTAAACTGCCCGATGGCATAGGGAATCTGCCTGTATGGCGCATGGTGAGCATATCGCAGGGTCGATTTGATGTGTATACTGAACTTGCAGATTATTGGTAGAAAGCCTGCGTATAGTTCTCCGACCCCCCCTTCCCGCACCAGACGAGTGAAACCGGAAACAAGGCCAGTTGTATAATTTTCTTGCGAGACGAGCCTAATTCTTGTTGCTTCAAGGGGGGTGAGCAAAATATCTGCAAAAAATCTGGATCACGAACAGGATCAGTAAAGTAGCACGAGCTCGAATGCGGTCTCACTCTGCAATACTCGCTGAACCGAGGTAGATTGCCGTACGATACTTGACCGCGTCTTCAGCGCCGATCAATGCTACCGATTTTGCTTTCCAATACTCGTAGCCAGAAAATTTAGCACCACCCTGAATAAAGTATCCCACTGCGGTGGGCCCGAATCCTGTGAGAAGGGCCTGTGAGCCTTGCTTGACGATAACATGGCGAGTCCCAGATATCATGTTCAGGTTCTTGTAAGCGGGGTCAACTTGGATACGCGTTTTGACGACATCGATAGCTGGTCGACGGCTGTGGGGTGAAAGTTGAAACCGTATTTTATCGGGACTCACGCGTCATGGCGCCGTGGGTGATGCTATGATGAACATGATCAAACCCGTACCTCGCTTTAGGATATTTGCCACATACGTGCAACATACTGCACCTGTCGCACAAGGGTTAACCTCGCTTTGTCTACTCGATAGATGATGTCTCGCCTGAAATGAAGAAGGTAGTATAGTCCCTTGGAGTGAATCGAGTAGTTATATTCATCGTCGTCGAATCCAAGATAATTGACGTCATGTGCTCCTGCGGAAGAATATGACCCGGCAAGTCCCTGCGGGAGTATTTAATGCGAGGTATTCCCAAGCACCTTTTCGTACTCCCCCATGCCGTCCGTTGCTGAGATCACCTACTTCAAGACGTCCAAAGGTTACAGGTCTGGCTCAGCCAGCCTCGACGGACCCATCGCTCAGCTCAGCAAAGCAGACGGGTTGCGAAAGTAGGTTTGCCATCAGCTGCCGTATCTTGGTGTTTATCGATCAACGTGTTCCTACCCAAGATCTTACGTCGGCTACGAAGCCGAGGACCCCACCATCCTCTTCTGGATAAACGGTATCCCTTCATCCCGTCATTTGGCATAGGAGCGATCGAAGCCTCATTCCCGTCGCAGACTGGGATACGAAAGATGCCCGCGAGGCATATGCGAAGACGGCTGATTACCCTGACATAGCAGCTGCCTGCCGCCCTGCTTTCGATTCCGAGCCGTCGGTTAATTACGTCGAGTTTGAAGATACCGAAGGCGCGTTTGGTGCACCGATCACCGAATTCGTGACGTTCACGCTGAAGGAGGGAAAGACCATGGACCAGTTGGAGCCGTTAGTTCAGGAGCTTCACCAGAAGCTCCGTGGGACCCCTAGATTCCACGGAGACAGCTGGGCGCTGATCATCGGCAAGAGCAACGTCTACCATGGTATTCTGGGATGGGACACCGTGCAGGCAGGTGTACGATCGAAGGTTCTCGAGTTAATTCTCAACGTTTACAGGCCCACTGGGATGCAGTTTCGGATGGACCGCTCAAGGAAGTGATTGACCGGGTGAAGCTGGTTGCTGATTTGTGGCTGGTGCACGCGGCGCTCTCAAAGCCGACGCTCTAGATAGCCACGAGGATATGTATGTAGGGCATGGAATACGACATGCGTAGTCGGGAAGGGACACGCGTTTTTTAACGGCGGTGCGAGAATGTGTTGAGCACGCTCTGAACACGAGTTGTATGAGCGTGTGCGATCCTCGCCGCGCGAGCACCATAAAGACCAGCGCCAGAAAATAACTCCGCTCAAAAAGTAAAACACGACCCGCTCCTCTGATATCCCCTCAACATGTCCGTCCACCTCGTCCCCAACAACGCGTTGGGTTTCAACAGTCGGTACAGCCAACTTGATTCTCGAGATCTGTCCTCATTTTCGTTCAGGACCGTTCACTCAGCTCGTCAAAAAGGTCTTATTGGTCTCCAATCAGAATGCTTCCCCGGTCGCTTTCAAAGTCAAAACAACGGCACCAAAGGTACCCATCCTTCTTCCAACGCTCACAGCATCGTTGAGATTCGCTCCAGCTCTACTGCGTTCGTCCCAACTCGGGCAGAATCGAGCCTGGTGACAGCGTCGAGGTGTCAGGTATGCCGCATGCAGCATGCCTTCTCACACAACTTGACCACTACCCCTGTAGTAATGCTTCAACCAATGAAGGAGGAACCCTCATTGTCTACCAAGTGCAAGGACAAGTTCCTCATCCAAAGCACCCTCATCACACCCGAGAAGGAGACGAAGGATCTCCAGGAAATCGTGAGAATTCTTCTGCTACGTCACTCAGTCCCACCTCATGTTCTTCTAGTGGAATGTTCCCGGTGGCGCAAGCGAAGAGTGGAAAGTACATCAACAGAAACTTCGCGTCGTCTACCTCCCTCCAGAGGGTCAATCGATCGACGAGGACGAAGAAGAGGGTCACGTGGATGAGCCTATCACAGTGCCTGCCCCAAGAGTAAGTTTGGAGCCTAGGTCTTGTTGCACCATTTGATCTCGTTCGTTTGTTTCAGGGCGAACCGACTATGAGGGCACCACAACCAGCGCCCCTTTCGGTATCGTCACCACCCCCCTTACCGCGTCCAGTGACACCCTCTCGAGTACCCGACAACCTGTATCGTGTCGAATCGAGAGAAGATTCCCCCGAATTCCAACCTTCCACGAGTGTCCCCGGGGTAGGCATTGTCAATGTCAATGTTCACCATCCATCGCCACCTTCGTCACCACCACCACCACCACCGGCCGCCATTCAAATCAACCGCGAACTCGAACTCAAGCTCAACGATGCTCAAGCTGAGATACAGCGCCTACGCACACTGTTAGCCGCAGTCCCTGACCCGAGCTCTACAGCGCCCGAATCGGTTGCTCCCGAGTCCGTTGCACCATCCAAATTTGGACGGCAGTATACGACCAGTTCCGATGATGGTACCAGCACGTACTATGGGCCGACAGAAGTGGGGACTGTGGTGGATCACAATGCTGTTATACACCAGGACGGTGTACCACTGCAGGTGGTTATCATCATAGCGCTCGGCGTGTTTATCACGACATATCTATTTTTCTGAGCATGGTGCCCAACCAGACTCCGTCTCCTCGCTTTATCCCGTTCATTTCTCGATCCCTCCGGGCCCGTTGATAGTCGCTGCCAGAACGACTACAAGAGAGTATGCTACAGGAATGCCATGACCATTCCATACTTTGATAAGAGCAGAGCAGTATGAGCACGGGTTCTTTGATGGCGAATGCATCCAAAGGTTTTGAATAGGTACTTGCATGTTTACTTTTCTGCATCACATTTCACTACGATAGCGCCCTTCCTTGTTGTGTTCGAAATCAGTTCGAACAGTATCATTCTGTACATAGATATCTATTTTTCCGTCTACTATATAATGTGCTTGCAACGAGTTTTTTTGCTGTCCTGCATGAAGAAGTTTCATGAGGTTAAACACTTTTACGTGTCGGTATTACGTTCGACGTAGTTCCAGTACGAGGCAGGCGGGTTGTAACACCAGACCCCCGCCATTCCGAAGTTACTTGCACGATGTACAGCGCGCTATTCATCTGGATTCGACCGAGTCTGAATCGCGATACGGTCGACGACATCCATAGCACGAAGGTATCGGGACGTGTTGGGATTGGGGTTGACGCTTCTAAAGCGAACAGGACTTGCCTACGATTGCCACCAGAGTACATACGAAGTTGTGGACCCCGACGGCCTTGAATGGACGCGGTGCAATACCGAGCACGAAAAGATGAGCGCCAGTGTCGCCAACAGCGTGGCCCTCAGCTTCACAACGCCATACCAACGCGGCCGCCTTGACTAGGTTCAAATTCTCACACTGGAGAGTACAAACGTTAAAAGCCACCAGTGCCCCTACATTCCTCCGCCATGGACCATTACAGCAGTAGAAAATCAAACAAGTCGATAATCATGTCCGTCGTGCTCACCGCGGCAGCCATTTTTGTGTTGTACCACTTGGTTCTCAAAGGACCTGAAGTGGAGCAGGTTACAAAGGTATGTAGCCAGTCCATAGGTTCACGACGAACGCCCCTTGAAGCATCTAACAGGCGGTGGTCGTGCTCAAAGGAAACTCGCCTGTCTACGGCACAGTGACGTTTGAGCAATCGACAAAAGATGGTCCCGTTACAGTCTGGGGGACCATCCAAAACATCGAGCCCTCAGTATTACGAGGGTTCCACATCCAGTGGGCTGTTAATTTATCTGCTGTACAGTCCAGTCCCTTGAGCTCGACGTCAGCGAACTAGGTGACCTGAGTGGCGGCTGTCTCTCCACGGGTTCCCACTTCAACCCTTTCGGCGAAGTGCATGGCGGTCGAACCGACTTGACGAGGCATGTCGGTGACCTGGGTAATATCGCCAGCGACGGGCATGGCGTAGCAACCTTCTCATTCACAGACGATGTGATCTCTCTCAACGGTCCGAAGAGCATCGTCGGGTATGTTTAATTTATACTTGGAATATGATGGAAACCCGTCGACGTGCTGACAAACGCATCTATTACTTACCCCTAGTCGTGCTGTGGTCGTGCACGAGGTGGGCGCACTCTGGGCTTTCTGCTCCCCTATTCGCACATTCATACTCCTGTAGGGCGAGGATGATCTTGGCCAAGGGGGAAATGAAGACAGCCTCAAAACAGGTAACGCGGGCGGGAGGGCGGCTTGCGGTGTTATTGGTAAGCTTGATGCAATTCTTCAACGACGTGCACACAAAGAGCATACGTTACAGGCCGTGGTTGAGTGAAGGGGATCGCGCAAGCATCAGAGAGTGTAAGAACGAGAAACCAAATGTATAGCTGTAGCTATTGGAGGTCGCCTTGTGTCTATGTATGTAGTCGCACTGCGGAGAAGCAGATTAAGTTCGCAACGCTGCGGTGCAATACTGTAGCCTATCCGACACGGTCGTACACGCGTACGGTGATACATACGATGGTGCGCAGCTTGTGGCTTGTGGCTAACAAATAGCTTAGATCCGTGGTCGTGTTTCCGTGCATCATGTAGGCCTAGAATTTGATGTTAACGCCACACAATCCCCACTGAGTTTGCTGCGGAACAGGGAAAGGTATCGTGGGCGAAGCTGATGGTGATATTCGATGACGACGGTCTTGGCACAGTAGGCATGGGTGACGATGTAAATGAGCTGTTTCTGATACTGGGTACAGTCAATGGTAGTAGTGACTGGACTCCGTAGGCTAGGGAGAAACACAAATATTCTTTGCTTGCCCACCCTGAGCACAAGAGACGCCTACTCTCAATCTTTGGAATGAGGTTGGTGTGGGAAGGTTGGAGACAACACGTTGGAATGGCCCCTCCAGTGGAAGCCCTTAGACCAAGTATTTCAGCGGAGAACTGTCACGCCGTCAAAGTTATGCCTCGTATGCAAAATCGTACCATGCAGGCGAATGGAATCCCGCTGCGGGTTCTTGGACCGGCCATCCCCAGATGGCATGGTTCGGTGTAATCGGATACGTGAGCCCAGTAAAATTGGATTCAGAAGACACGATCTAGCGTTCCACCGTGGGCCAAAAACACCCTCAACCTATTGGTATTTTGTCGCAAGGTAGAACTCGAGAGACCAACGTTGGTGGATTGATTAAAGCGTGCATGATCGAGAAGTGATCGGATAACTCTCGTGTCAACATTCACCGTTGTTTGTGGGATAATGTCGGAATTCCACTTGGAGTGGGGTCTGTCCTCACGTCCTCACCATGAATCCCCGATCGAGGTATCTGCCGGGTTTTATGGTGGATGTCAGGTAATTAGCAGACGGTGTCGAGTTTGGGCGCGTCGTGCACCTACAATGGATCCAGAAAGCTGCGAGAAGTGGACTCGGCCCACACGGCAGGAGATTCGGTCCACTAATCCTTTCAACATCGCCGGACCAGGACCCTGCCTAAAGTTCATTAATATTAACGGTCAAAAGATGGGGGCGTATATGAATCGAATCAGCCACAGTTGAACGAGCATTGAATGTTCCAGACAAAGTAATGGTTCCAACGTGGACTGGCAGTGTAGTGGCAGAAGAGCCGCAGGGGTGTTTGACGGCGATCTGAGCTGCCTACTTTTGTTACAATCTGTCTCCCTAACACCCGATTAAGGATGCAACCCTCAGCAAACCTTGTCCACATATGAAGCCGCTCTGGTACAGAAGAAGTGCCAGAAATCGGGGTAGTGTTCATTAGAGTGTTGGAACAAGCGGAGTAGGAAAATCCCTGGTCCAGCAAGTATCTTTTACTCCTGCAGGACATTGGAATTCCATTGTCCCGAGAGTTGGTATTGAGGCTTGTGCGTTTATAAGCCACGACTTCTGACAGAAGTAACTTGGGAACCCGCTCACAATATCAACATGCGAACGTCGCCGGTGACCAGCTCAACAGCGCAAGTAGGTACTAGAACCCTCAGACTTCGAGCCAAGCGATCGTTCGGAAGGGTACCAAAGCGAGGCATCAGCACTCGCACATGCCACATCGACCTCCCTCGAAAGCTCTGGGATAGAATCATCTTGCTAATGTTCATCTATTGCCTATTCATTTTCCTCCGCGCCTTTTTCGGTCTCGGGGAGGTCGACGAAGGTTTGCGCGTGTCGAACGATACCTTGCAACATCCGCGCGAGCCCCTTTCCGCTTCCCCGTGGAACCGTCATCCTACAGCGTCGAACGAAGAGCAGAAGATACGCGCACCAAGCATGACGCGAGTGACGGCAGACTGGCACGGAAACTATGGATTCCTTCCAAGTACTGCTGTAGCCTTGGTTTCATCTGCGTCAATCCCACAGGATGCGTTTCCAGACCCGACCCCCACCCTTGTTGGCACACGGCGGGCGCGAGCACCGGGCGGAGGTCTGCTTTCCGTGACGACGAAAGTCAAGACACTGGTGGACACCTCACCCACAATCCCCTACGATCCATTCCGACTTGTTTTCGAAGACTCTGACGGAGGTGGGTATCACAAACTGTATCCAGTTGCAGGGCCACCAAGGACTGCACGAACACGGCGCTTTGGTAGATGTTTTCCGGGGGAAACTTGCTTGTGAACACTGTCATGTACGTGTCTGGTTGCAGGCAAGAATGGATGAATTTGTAGATTTTGTTACTTACCCGCACGGTCTTGTTTTGTATCCGCAAGACGTCCGTCTCTGAGATCTGAACAATTGTATCAAATGTAGTTCGCGTCAGGAATGTACTGTATCCCAGAATTCCCACGTGAGCTTTCAACTTCAACACCACCACCATGTCTACACACACGCGTGACTATGGCAAGGACGACACCTCTAGACGCGACTATGATGATAATGGCCACCAGTGGAGGAAACGTGATAATGGTGATCAGCATGGGCACCCCGACCGTCGTCATGGCGCCAACCGAAGGGACGAACACCCGAGAAGGGATGGAGAACGAAGAAGGGATAAGTGGGAAGATCGACGATCCTACAGGCGCGAATACGATGACAGAAGGAGAGGAGGGGATAGAAAACGAGATAACGACCGTGACCACAACCGTGAAAGCAGGAGAGACCGCGACAGGAATAGGGATAGGGATTATCAAGTGCGTGGAGATGGTCGTCACCGAGAGAGTAGCATGGAGCGTACAACACAATCGCGTCGTTCTGCCTCGCCCAGACGTCGTTCCCGCTCCCCCACTCGTTCGAAAAGCCCAGTCGACAAGGCTAAACCAAATTTTAAACCGTCTGGACTACTCGCGGCTGCCACTAATACTGTCAAAGCAGCTGATGGGACGAGCACCGTTCTGAAATACAACGAGCCTCCGGAGGCTAGAAAACCTGCGCTGGGATGGAGATTGTATGTTTTTAAAGGGAATGATCAAACAGGTGATTTTGTATCTGCGTACAGGTGCAATATGCTTAACTTTTTATTGCAGAACTCCTGCACATTCATCGGCAGAGTGCCTATCTAATAGGGAGGGACCGTACAGTTGCTGATATATTCATCGAACACCCTTCTTGCTCCAAACAGCATGCGGTTATTCAACGTATGTTATGACAGAACGCTTCCTTTTTTCCCCTAGTGACTTGATGCCGCTGAATACAGACCGTCAGGTGCAAGAGAAAGACGAATTTGGTGGTATCAAAACAACTATCAAGTCTGTTCATCTTATGCAAGTTGTTCATACTACTGACACCCTCGTAAGGCCGTATATTATCGACCTGGAGTCTACGAACACTACCCACGTCAATGATGAAGTTATACCAACGACTAGATTCTATGAATTGAGAGCAGGGGATGGTACGTCGTCTCTTCTTCTCCTTCTCTCATCCTGAATCCTGGTCGGAAAGTCATCAAATTTGGTTTGTCGAATCGCGAATATGTGATACTACATGACGAGGCAGCTTAGTCGACCACCGGACTTGTTCACGTAAGATCGCGGCAATTCCAAGCATGCAGACGCGCGATTTTCCTCCTCGTGAACATTTTTTTGTCTGATCACTTAATTTCCACAATGGGATAACTTTCGGATAGCCGTGGATTAATTCCATGTCTAGCCCTTTTGACTGGCCATATTTCCTTGTGAATCAATAACGACTGGATCTACTCCCCATCAAATCAACAAGTCTTTTGCTTGGCTGGGTTATCGGATATGAGGACACCGCAACGTGTTTCCGATACCGATGATGGGAAGTTATTCCGCTGGATACCCGCTTGCCTTGACATGGGCTGTTTACTGCATTTCCTCGCGTTCTCTCTCACTCGCTCGCTTCGGGGGCACATTGCATGCCCTTCATCTGACTTATCCTTTTCGTGGCTTCCCATGATCCCGTGTAACTGAGCTTGCGAATTGAGTACTCTGTTGAATATTGACATGTTGGGTTTATCGATGTTTGTATTATGCATATGAGTGCAGTGGATCTTAGTGTACACCAATCCTCTTTCGTTTGCCATCCCCCGATGTCAGATTTTGCGCCAACTCGTAGCCTGTTAAACCACAAATTCGAGGGTTATAAGCTCCTTCTCCTCGACCAAGACGATGTTGTCCGCCGCTATGGTCTCCCATATAAGATCACTCAAGTCTCCTCTCATGGCAAGTCTCCCCTCACATTCCAAGAAGTACAAAGCCGAATTACCCACAATCACTTCGTGCCGTCCGTAATCAAGGGAAGAGGCATATATATCGACACAGACCACCAGATCGTCGTGGTTGATATCGGAGATGTGAGACATTGTCCTGCCATTCGTGATGCGACTCATGTCATGACCATACCGTTTGAGTAGACCACCACAGATCCTTCGTTCACCGTTGTATACGAGCTCCCCACACCCGTCGCCGCACCGCAAATTGGTCTAGTGC
Organism: Sutorius australiensis; assembly: GCA_038089915.1. Taxonomy (NCBI): domain Eukaryota; kingdom Fungi; phylum Basidiomycota; class Agaricomycetes; order Boletales; family Boletaceae; genus Sutorius; species Sutorius australiensis. The sequence continues at coordinate 42,631 of JBBPLR010000027.1, forward strand.
ATCCAGAGTACCCATCCGCCGCTTTTCTGGACGAAAACATCATCTTTGTCAGTGATGGACGGGGAAGCTTATACGTCCTCGACATTCCCATCGCTGGGCCTGCGACTCTCCTTGCAAATTTCGAGCTAGTGGACAAGGATGACGCCGTGTCAACGTCCCCGATCCCGTTTCGGATACACGATGTAGCAAAAACGTCCGACACTACCGCTGTAGCGTTATTGTCATCTAGACACTACGGTGCAGCCTCTGACCCATCAGCCAAACACCCCATGAAATATCACGAGTTTGATGCCTGGGCTGCCCGCTTCACTCTTCCCTTTGAAATGCGGCAGGAATCTCTCGCCCTCGACATTATCTGGCGTAGGCGCGGGGAAGACGTGCCCATGCTGATGACGTATCACCGCGCCAGAAATGCGTACTTTCTTCTTGGCAGTTCACCTTATCGCAAGATCAGTGACCCGCACACAGTTCATTACGAACCTTCCCCCGATGAAATTGCTCCGATGTCACGTCCAGAGGAGATCTTAGACGCAGAGGGTACTCCTCAGCCCACTAAACCTTATCCCTATTCCTGGACCCAAACACCGGACGTCGTGACTCTCGCTCTTCCCCTCCCTTCTACCATCACAGTGTCGCAGATCAGGGTAACTTTTTCTCAAAAGACGCTGACCGTCCACGTCACGTCACCTTCGGCGATGGAAGGCTTCACCATTCCTCGCTACTCGGCAAAGCAGCTTTGGGACGGTATCCGCCCCTCGACGAGCTTCTGGACGTGGGACCGCGAGGGTGAACGTGAGTTCGGCATCCTCTCGATTCATCTAGACAAGCAGAACGAAGGTACCAAGTGGTCCCACGTCTTTGCCGCTTCTGGCACCTCAAGCACGGAAGCTGACGACGTTGATGTCCCGGAGACGCTTGATCCTTCGGAACTCTACGCTATCCGTGAGGCACTGGAGAAATACACCGTGGCTTTGAGAGAGGGAGAAGATATTAGTGGCCTGGGTCTTGGACGTGGGCTCCCTAACCTTGCACGGGGTGAAATAGACGAGGAGGTCGATTCTTCCGTCGGGCGATCTGCGTTCGTCACATGGATAGGTGAGAATGGGACATCTCCAGCATGGTCGGCTAGCATGCGGGATTCCGCATTCCGCATTCTGTCGACGCCTCTCCCTGGCGCTCAGACGGCGCCTTTAAGTCTGGTAGTCAAGAACGGACTTGAAGGCACGCGACACGTGCTCTCTGACGATCCGACGAACACGAGTTGGCCCAAGTGGACACACGAAAACACGTTCTCTGCGCTTGCCTTTGTTCTGGCGTCGAAACGTGACACGCGATTCACGTATCACGCATCCGACATGGTCTTTGCGTTTGAAAATGGGTCGCAGGACCGGGGAGGTAATGTTTACATATATCGTAGTTCCAGTCCAAAGGAGTTGTGGGCGAAGCAGAGTGTGCTGACCGTTGGGCGGGGCGACGCCGGCTCACTTCTGGGGATTGGCGCATTCACCTCGCGTGACGGGACGAGCAACACGATCATATGTCTTTGCGAAAACCAGCTCGTCATCCTGCGCGATGTCCATTGAACTAGTGATGGTAGTGTTTTGGAGCATTTATATACGACTCACTAGTACAGTGTACAACCTGTAAGGAAGTATAAGATGTATGTTACGAGGTTCGGAACACCAGAATGTGGGGAATCGTGACCATTATGAGGGTAATCATGAACGATCATTTGCTACAGATGCTACAACTGAAGCTAGAAAGACTCAGAAATCGGTTGGTGATGACAGCGACTGTTACAAAACCAATAGATACGAGAGAGTACACTGGGACCCAGGCTGACCTGGACGACCCGTGTGAGGCCAGGCAGGACTTACAGGAAGAGAATTAGGTGATGGGCGTTGAAGGGAAGGATAGAGGGGAAGAAAATCATGTCACCAGCGGATCTTCACTGGTATCCATGAGTCCTTCGGCTTTGATCACTGGATCGAGTTCGTCTCCCAACGGTTCCGAGTGCAGTTGTTGAACAGGCGTAACGTCACCGTTCAACTTGCGTGGTGAGCCGCGAGGTACCTCGGGTGGTGGGGAATGTTCTTCGAGATGGCAAGTTGAATTGGGAGAAGGATTGTGCACGTCACCATTAATTTGGTTGACGGAGCCATCCGAGTCTGCGTCGTCAATCTCCACCAGCCGCGAGCCGGAAATAACGTTTCCATCCAAGCCGTCATCAAGACCGTCCTTCATGTCCTTCTCATACGCTGCCAAACGATCTCGCAGGGACGCAGTGGGATCTACCGGCCGCCCAAGATGAAAAGGCTCGCCAAAGAACGACCGGCCAGTCTCTGTTTCCATCTCATCACCACTATCCTCTTCATCGTCTGCAGTGGCAAACATGAGCCGCGCGCCATTGTCGGCCACTATCCCCGTGCTTGGGCTAAACGAGATTCCACCCGTGCTGCCCAAGACGCGGGCAAAGCCCGAAAATGCGGTGGACCCAAACAAAGCCTGTGGTGCACTGTAATCTTCGCCTCGTTGGCTCCGTAATCGGTCGCGCTCCTCTTGAGCCTCTCGCCGCGCCTTATAGGCCATGAGTCGAGCAGGGGAATAAATCTGTGGGATGGTGTTGGGTGTACTGAAGCCGTAGCCAGACTTGACACGATCGGTTATCCAATCATACCACTCTTTCTTGGATTTTCCATGAAGAATAGCAACAATGAGGACCGTCATGTTGTCGCAACCGATACCAGTCCCCGAAGACGTATCGGGGGCAAGGCAGTGTTCGCAGATCTCCTCGCTTATTTCGCTGAGGTCTTTTCCCTCGGAGACCCGGAGTCGGATAAAATCAACGACTTGCTGAGAGGTTAGACAGTCCCAGATGCCTGCGGGGACGGGATGAACACAAACGTGGTCGTGGCAGGGATGAAAGACACGGACCATCACAAGCTAGCACGAGAAACTCGTCTTCGCTTGATATTTCATGCACGGTGATGTCGGGGTCAGAGGTGATGACTTGCTTCTGGGGGATCAAGGAGTAATTTTTTTTGAACTCGAAATCGCCCAAAGCTCTTGACAATGCGAGGTTTCCTGATACTGGGTAAGGTGGATCATCAGAAAAGATCAAGCATGCACACCGTTCACACGACCGTATTCGATATATCCGCCTGCGCCAACGATACGGGCCCGCTCGGCTGCAGATAAGGGTTAGATAAAAGAGGGCAAGATAAGAGACTAAAACGTACTGTCGTTAGAGGGTTTATGATCGAAGCTTAGGGGTTTGACTTCCCCCTTGACGCTAATGACCGAACGCGAGTCGCCCGCATTTGCCTGAGAGAGAATGTCAAAACAGATATAACGGGCGATCGAGGCTACGACGCACGACGTAAATTTTCAAATCATGAGTTAATAGGGCAGCGACGGCCGTGCATCCAGACGGATCGCGGGTGTGAGCGGGGTCTTTAAAAGACGACATGGATGGGTTGTCTTTGAGTGATGAGAGGAGACGCACCAGCAAGGAGATCTTCGTCAGTTCCGAGAAAAGCTCTTTTCATCGCCTCTTCGTAACGTTTCTCGCGATATGCATCTTCCGCGAGGAGACGCTTATGGACGTTTTTTCCGGCGAATTTGGCGACAGTACTACCTGTGAGCGAGTGAGGATGAAGATGGAAATCAATAGAAAAAATTACCGCCATGGCCATCATAAACACCGAAAAATGCATTCTTTCTGTTGGTGGGGTCTTCGAGGGTCAAAACGGCGGCGTGTGCGTCCTCCATAGCTGGATGGATGGGAAAGTGGATCTGCGGTGAGTGTGAATGAAGATGAGCGGAGAATGACGCACTGATTCTCCATCCTTGCATCTCCGATACTGCGAAGAGGAGGTGATCATCTTCGCCGGACGCAGATTTCTTTTCGGTGGCTGGAGCGGGGGTGATAAGTCAAGGATGTGGGGGCTGCGGGGAAGAAGGGGGGATACTGACCTGGCGATGAGAGGGTCTGGCCCTGAAAACGAGCACGCCAACAAAGATGAATGGACGAGAAGCGGCAAAAAAGAGGAACGAACTCACCATGCCTTCGTTAAGACGTAAAGCGTGGTCGACGAGCGAGGTGACTGTATGCGCGACTTGCTGGTCGTTTCGTTTATCGAGCGTATTTTGTCTTGTTTGTCTTTTTCAATTCAGCCACTTTGAACCTCGTCCGTGTACCATCATGAGGTCTATTCGATTCCGGCATAAATCTTGTCGTGTGCCATCTCGTCCATCCTCTCTACCTGCGCATATTTAGTCAGTTCTCGCAGCTCCGTCCATTTGCCGACGGGCTGCTCTCTAAGCCCATTCACCTCTCTCGTCGCTCTTAACCCATCCCCATTCTCAGCATCAGTCATGACGCGCCCTCGGAGTCGTACGTGGAGCACGTCCTGCTCGTCAACGACCTCCCAATCTTCTATGGCCTCCATCTATTCGAGGATCAATCAGGGTCCTCCCCTCGCCGAACCCGCACAGGGTCACACACACGTCTATGGATCGTTCACCACCACCGTCCCCGCGGCGCTTTGGCTCCGCTCCCATTTCATCGTGAACGTCCATCACGATGCCAACGTTGGCTACGATACCCCTCCTGATTCACCGCTCTCCTTCTTTCAACCCCTTTCGGGCTCCCGACGGAGCCCGTCCATCACTCGCACCCTCTTGACCGATTTTGACTGGGGCGTTCCGTCCGCGGAACCGCTACCATCACCTAGCCCCCCCATATCTCCAACATCGGTAAACAATGATGTCGATGCAGGCAAACTCCACCCCGTCCTTGCGGCCGTCGAAAACGGCTCAAGACTTTCCTGCATAACGACCTGCTCCGCATGCATGAAAGTAGGCGCAAACTTTCCCCGGTGTCCCCGGTGTGATGAAATGTGGTGCTCCCGCGCATGTAGACTCCAAGGGGGTAAAAAGCACGCTTGTGCTGCTCGCGAGACTTGATTCTCGGCATTGCCATGTCCCGGTTATATCATCCCTTCGATTTACTTTTCCGGTTAACGTCATGCCTCCATATCTCAATAGCCGTTATCTACGTTTCTAGGGTCTACTCATTTGACCCCGTACCAAAATCATGATCTCATACGTCATGTCATCTTTATATCGATAGACAAAGCAACATGTATTAACCTCGATACAAAAAGTGTCTACGATAATCGTGAATAGGATGATGGCCGCTCAAGATAGGGCGGATAAAGAGATATCGCTATCATTCGGAGAACACGATCTTCGTTCCCAGTGAAGGCACAACCCTGGCCGCCCGTTGTTTCATTTTAGCCTCCCACGATGGATGCAATGGCCGTTCCCATTTTTTCCCGTGATCACCTTGACGTTGCACGCGGTCCCATTGTCCTTTGGTCGATCCCGAATTATGGTCACCTTCAAATCCCAGAATGGGCTTGCGGCCCTGGATAGGTACACGATGCGTCAGAGAGTTGTTTGCTTTTCCAGATCGCTGATCAACCCGGACAGAGTCGGGTAGGTGACGCTTTGACCCGCGCGCCATCGCTTGTAGTTGCCTTTTCTTGATGTGGTTGGCGTTCTTCCCAAACTTTTTCTCCCATATCCTGAGCGCATAGGGAATTAGAACGGTCTACTGCCAAGAATAACTAGAGAAACTTACGCCCTTCGTGCCCGTTGACCACGACGATTCTTTTTAATTCCATCAGCAAATCTCGTTTCGCTATCGCTGAAATCGCTTTCCGAATTGCCTCGAGTAAAACCGACCGAAAGGGATGGGAGAAACTCGGACTGGCCCTTGGCCTCGTGAACCTTGCTGCTCTTGGGATTCTCTGGACAAAATTCATCTTCATCTTCATCTCCACATTTCACATCATCGAAGTCATCAGAGCAGGAGTCCCGGTCATCTGCCGACCCTGCCACCGAACCACCTGACCCCGATGACGCACCGACCGTGCCAGATTCCCAACTGTCATCCACTCCTGCGGTCGCTCCACCTCCGCTGGTGCCTTCATCGCTCGCTTCGTCGCCAGAAATCGCGATACTGGCTTTGGACGAGAGTGTGCTTGTCTCATGGCCAGTCCCCGTCCTCCTTCTTTTCAAGGCATTTGGCGACGTCCGAGGGCTGCCCGTGGAGTCCTTTGATCCCACAGGCGGTTTCAGGGACATTCTCAGAGTCTCCATTATCGATACGACGTTTGATGCAATGACCTTGGAACTCAGAATGCGGCTTTGGACTTTGGCTACCGGGGTCCCTGGCGCTCCGGGAGGAACCACATTTGAGGTTAATTCTACGGAAATACCTTGTACCGATGGGTTCGCAGAGATCATCTTGTCCTTTTTAAGTTTCGTCACGAGTGCCGTGTGGGCAAGTTGGTCGTAATTAAGCTGCTGTGAACTGCATGTCGGATTCTGGTAGGTATTCGACGCGGACCACCCACCTTCAATACTTTCAGCTGAGCTCCAAGATCCTTTGCTGCCTCGCTGCCCGGATCCTTGTGCCTGCAAGAAATGCTAGCACTCATTGGAGCAATGCCAGTGCCACGCTTATTCACCTAGCCTCTTTAAGTTTCTTTAACGTCTTTTGTATCTCAAAGGTCCGCACTTTCTTGACGACTTTGCGAAGATCCCTGAGAGCACGATCCTTGAGAATGGACCATATTGGCCTGCTGATAATTCTAGAGGTTGGCGTGAAAGACGTGCCAGTAAGTGGCGCAGCTTGGCCTGCTCGTCTTCCTGAAGATACCGTTAGTACTACAAACTGTTGCGGGAATGACATGGATTCAAGTACCTCTGATTCATCACCACCTCGTCCTTTTCGTTTTACACCACGAATGTCACGCCGAGGCAGAGGCATGCTGGCCCTTTTCACGAGCGTGTTGAAGTTTGTCGATACGATCGCTGACCTAATGAGTACGGTCTACGTAAACGTAAACTTGACTCTTGCCAACTCCCAATGTCGGACGAACCCACGGATGAAAGAAAGCTATTCGCGTCCTTTGAACGCCGCGATGAATTTGTTTCCTTTCAGAATACGTTTCTTACCGTTGACTTGATGACCGACCCTACCCCAGACGAGAACTCTGCCGAGTTGGACGTTTTACGGAGGTTAAATCTGATCGTACGTATCCTCGTCGATAATGTCTTGCATCGTCAGCGATCGAACGCCGAGCAGCTAGCCGAGTATCAAGAACAATCTTATCTCTTGGACCCTTACCTCGAGGACCTCGTCATCCCCGTCGCAGAACGCTTGAGAACACATGCGAGGGCTTGTACCTCCGACCTATCCGTCACGTCCTCCATGATGCGAGTGGGACGTCTGGGAAACTTGCTCTATGATTACATCAAATTTAGGGGATACAAAACCATCAGTCAGTGATTCAACCCATTTCACCATATGGACGCCATGTCCTCAGAATGAGTAGCCAGGTTTTTTCCTCATGAAATCGCAGACGTGACTATCGCCATCGACTTTATTCGTCTGCCCACTGGGCCGGCTGCTCATCCGTCTCAATGGTGCCTGCGTTATGTCGTGCTTCTGTGGCTCTCTCTCGTGTGTAGAATCCCATTCGATCTAGAACAGTTCGACGAAGCCAGCCACAAGGGACGAACGGCCAGTACACTTGAAGCTACCGGCAAGCGCTACCTGGACTACGCAGGCCTAGAGCGGAGTGGCGCGGCGGTGCTCCTTTCAAGGCTCTATATGCGGCAGGTTCTACTGTATGGTTTCGGAGAAATGCTCACATGCGATTAGAAAAGATGCCAAACAACAATTATCAAACTTTCTCTCATGGTCCCTCTCTGTGCTGCGGGAAGCGAAGGAAGTTCTGCAGGTGAGCGCGCCATTGTTACCGTCCGTCTAGCCTAACGGCGGTAGGCCCTTGGCGTCTTGCAAGTATTGTGCGAATTTATCAAGTCTGGGGCTCTGGAGGAGTCCCGTTCGGCCACTTCTATGCTGTTAGAAATATCGGACAACGTAGGCAAGAGCGATGATCTGATGGGCAACACCCTGATTCGCAAATACCGGATAAAACTGTTATCAAGGGTAGGACTCCGGCTGCTTCCACCCAGAAACAAAAGGTCTAGGATTAACGGTTAGTGGATACATCTGCACCGTAAAAACATGGCCTGAGACGTTCTGCCAGTTCGGGAATTAGAGTTAATGGAAGCTCAGCAGAAAATTCAAGTCAATGACGATGATATGGATGTTCCGGAGGAAACCGAATTCATCTTACAGGCACTATTCAGCTCCTTGCAAGACAAGGTAGCCTAGTTCCGTTGCTTCTTACGTCTCGGTTGAAGCTTTCACTCAACAGGATACTGTGGTTCGATGGTCAGCAGCTAAAGGCATTGGGAGGCTTGCGGAGCGTCTATCAAATGATTTCTCAGCGCAAGTCCTTGAGACGATATTAAACTTATTCTCCATCCACAGCATTGTGGGTGCTTCTATATACGACATGCCATCTGCCGCCGAGGCGACATGGCATGGTGGATGCCTGGCGACTGCCGAGATGGCACGCAGAGGCCTCGTGCAACCATCGTTGTTACCACAATTACTTGATTGGTTATCCAAGGCAAGGGCATGAGCCTTCATGGGATAAAGAAGCTTATTTTAACGCCCAACAGGCCCTTTACTTTGACATTCGTAAGGGTGCGCACTCAATCGGTTCCAATGTGCGAGATGCCGCATCCTACGTCATCTGGGCCTTGGCAAGGGCTCAGGATCCATCCGGCCTTGCCCCGCATACTGTCAACCTAGCACGAAGCCTTGTTTGCGTCTCTCTTTTCGATCGTGATGTGTCCATCCGCAGAGCCGCAAGTGCTGCATTCCAAGAACACGTAGGCAGGATGGTGCGGCGCCGTCATTCCTCCTACCCACTCGAGCACTCACCATTCCGTTACGGGTTTAGGGTTTGTTTTCTCATGGTATCGACGTGCTCCGTAAGACGGACTTTTACTCTGTAAGCGTACGGCGCAACGCGTTTCTCACAGCGGCTCCACAAGTAGCTGAGTAGGTCGACCTTTCCCTGAGTTTTTGTTTCCCTCCTATTTTCGCCATTGCAGGCATATTGAATACCGATCGGGTCTCATCGACCACCTGATTTCGATTACGCTGCGTCACTGGGACGTTGCGATGAGGCAGTTGGGTGCCCAATCCTTGAGGCAGATATGCGAGATCGACCTCGCGACCCTGGGCCCGACATGCACGTCACGATTGGTAAGTCACCGTTCTTGAGTGACCGATGATACTCAACAGAGTTGGCAGTCATTGCTACTGCGTTCTGTGGATACCACGAATATTCACGGCGCGATGCTGGCGCTGGCAGAACTCGCTGATGCTTACCAACGACGGTTTGGTCTGGAAGGGGACAAGAAAAGACGGGAGGTTGGTCAAGGCATGTTGATATCATATACACTTATCAAAGCCCGTGCGCAAGATCTTTGGTCTTATCGGGCATGTTCCAAAAGAGATTATTCTCGCCCCTCGAAACGAGCAAGTATTCAGTGCGACTTGCAGTCTCATTGCTGTCAGTATTACCCGGCAAGAAGCACGGAAAGACCAAGAGCAACCGCTTGTCCCAGACTGGGACTATCTTGTCAATCAAGGGCTTCGCCACAGGGGTATTAGCGTGCAAGAGGCGGCTGCAAGCGCGGTGGCCGCAATGAGTTCGCTCGTGGACTGCGGTATGTTGGTGCAAAGATAAGTTTTTCTTCAGAGTATCGACCATGTGTTGTGTGATGTGTACTGAATTCGGACGGCTTTTTTGCACTTTGATCAAAGAATTCAGACACGGGCCCCCATCGTTGCAGCAGAGCTTGGGGCGTGTATTGGGTGTCCTCGACTACGATTCACATCCTCATGTACTCCCCGAAGCGGTGGATTGCTTGCTGGAAAGCATCAGTTCAGAGGTGAGGAATTGGATTACTGTCACAGTCTCCGCATGTTATCCTCATTAAACCGGTGATTACAGTCTGCAGTTAGAATAACAAATGTTGAAGCGCGCCGAAATTGTTACCTGGCTATCCCGAAGATGTTCACAAACATAACGCCGAGGCTGACGGAACGTATGTCCTGTTCCTCATGTGAACATACTTCACGTCTTATCCCCGCGCGTAGACCTCCGATCAAGTAAAGTCTGTGCTTTGTTCGATACCCTTGACAATGGACTGGAGGACTATACTACGGACGAGCGTGGAGATGTGGGATCGTGGATACGCATCGCGTGCATCCGCGCCCTGAGTTCGGTCATCGGAGATTTATTTCGCATTTCCGGGAGCCTGCCGGATTTTCCTTCCTTCTTACCACCCCACAGATTCCATGCTGTTATTGGACGTATACTCCGGCAAGGTGTCGAAAGGCTCGATAATGTCCGTCAGATTTCTGGGGAATGTTTTGTGCGTATCCTGAAGCTCCAGCTGCCTGCTGTGGAACACGCAGAAAGGTGGAGGATAAAAAACGTCGATCTGATGAAAGAGTTATTTTCTGCGTGAGTAATTTCCTGAAGGAGCAAAGACTTTTGATGATTCATGCAGTGAGAGCGGCAATGACGACGATAGCTGGTGTGATGGTGGGTGGGTGTTCCCAAAGGCTGTCAAGATCCTCCAGATACCTGAATATCGGAGATCGCTGCTAAGCGGCCTAGTGTTGAGCGTCGCCACGAGGACGGGCAGTACAGTGTGTTGCCTTGCTCTGTGGTGGGTTTCGATGGCATGTTTACGTCTTATGGACTTAGCAACGACCTGCGTCAATGAGTCTCGCGAGTTACGCGAAAACGTTACCATCGACTGCCTCCACTGCGGGGGAATACAGCCTCTCGGAGTTTGCGACTGACCTCATCGGCTTGGCTCAATCAAACCTCACTTCCAATCATGTCGTGATACCAGTCCTGCAGACGTTCAATATGCTATTCGAGGAGGATGCTTTGGCCCCTCTTTCGGAATCTGAGAGAGGTGCCGCATGGTAAGCAGGCTGCACTCCAGTGGCGTGCATGCTACTTGACATTGTGTAGTATTGAGGCCCTGTTGGCAATCTCCTGCAAAAACGTGTTACGCGTCAAGAACATACAAAGGATTCAGGAATCGATGAAGATGTAAGTCACAATTCATGAACGTGGGTCGTACCAAACAATGTCACAAATGGCGGTGCCGCAGAGTCGTGAACCTCTTGACGCTTCCTTCGGTTGCGAAAGCGTGCCTAACCAAAATCGTCGAGTTCCTTGCTCATCCTTACCCCAGAGTATGTGTATTTCCCGATCGTCAGGGTATGGGAATGGAGTTGATAGGTGCCTGCTCAGGTTCGATCGAGCACCGCCGAGTACTTATACATTGTACTGCAGAGCAAGGATCTAGGCTGGGAAGCAGACGAACAAGCCGAGGAGATCCTTCTCGAAACGGAATGGTACGATCGGTTGTGAGCATGACCCTAGTTGTGGAGCTAAGTGCGTGTATTACAGGTCGTCTGGGGATGTGGATACGGCGAAGGACGTGGCACGAGGCCTGGTGGACGTACTTGCGTCAGGGATTGTAATGTAACACGACTCGTCAATAGAGCCAACCCTTTTTGGGCGTGAGAATATCGGCAACATGCCTTGCCATCCAACTCTGGGGCGGTGAGCGCAAGTTGGAGAGTGCGGTCATGACCGTCGTCGACCCTCGATTGACTGACAGTGAATTGGCCGAAATCAACGCCGCCGCGGTGACACGCGAATATCGCGTGCAACCTCATCTCGGTATGTTCCCTATTCTTCGCTCGTTCCTGTCGCTCACACCATTCCCCAGATTATCGCACCGTATCTGCCATCAACGGGTAAAATCAGATTAAATTGTGCCCCGCGTACCTCTCGTTGATAGCCTTTTAGACCGCTTGTCGTTCTGGACAATGTCAAGGTATGACCGCGGGACGCTAGACGTGATAACAGAGCTCACTCGCGAACAGTTCCCATCGTACAACGAGATCGTCCAGCTAACTCTTCCCGACGGATCCAAAAGAGGTGGTCAGGTGCTGGAGGTGCAAGGGAAAAAAGCCATCGTGCAGGTCTTCGAGGGCACGTCAGGCGTCGATGTCAAAGCCACTCATGTCGAATTTACGGGAAGCAGTATGAAACTCCCCGTCGCAGAAGATATGCTGGGTCGCATCTTCAATGGTTCCGGAAACCCCATCGATCAAGGCCCTAAAGTATTTGCGGAAGATTATCTTGACATCAACGGTGCGTCATTTCGCCGCTGCCGCGTCTCGCTGTGCTACAAGGTTTGGTTTAGGCTCGCCGATCAATCCGTATTCTCGGATATACCCCGAGGAGATGATACAAACTGGGATTTCCACAATCGACACGATGAATTCCATTGCCCGCGGACAGAAGATCCCCATTTTCTCAGCCGCAGGTCTACCACACAACGAGGTAGCCACAACGTTGCCTTCTCTGTGCTTATCTCTGACACGAACGTCAGATTGCTGCGCAAATTGTACGTCAAGCCGGCTTAGTGAAGCGTCCTACGAAAGACGTGCATGACGGTCACGAAGACAACTTTTCGGTGGTGTTTGCCGCCATGGGTGTCAACATGGAGACGGCACGGTTCTTCAAAGAGGACTTTGAGTCGAATGGCAGTCTTGATCGGGTCACGCTGTTCCTTAACCTGGCCAACGATCCGACCATCGAGCGTATCATTACGCCGCGACTTGCGTTGACAACCGCTGAATATTATGCCTACCAATTGGAGAAACATGTCTTGGTCATATTGACTGACATGTCATCGTACGCAGATGCACTGCGTGAGGTGCGTTTTGATTTGTGGGACATGGGTTGTAATACTGGTCCGCTCATTCCGCATTGGCAGGTATCCGCAGCACGTGAAGAAGTGCCGGGGCGTCGAGGATACCCGGGGTATATGTATACTGACTTGTCAACAATTTACGAACGTGCAGGACGTGTCGAGGGGCGGAACGGATCGATTACTCAAATTCCCATCCTGACCATGCCCAACGACGGTGCATCGTTTCCACAATTCCCAGGCTCCGCTGACTGATACCGATCATGCAGACATAACGCACCCCATTCCTGACCTGACAGGATACATTACCGAAGGGCAAATTTTCGTCGATCGTCAATTGCACAACAGACAAATATATCCTCCCATTAATGTGCTGCCATCACTTTCGCGGCTGATGAAGAGTGCGATCGGCGAGAAACTCACGAGGAAAGACCATGGTGACGTATCCAACCAGCTGGTAGGTTGTGCCTTGATTATCTCTATCGTATTTCTTATTCACGAGGCCACGTGTATATAGTATGCCAAGTACGCGATAGGGAGAGATGCGGCTGCAATGAAAGCGGTCGTTGGGGAGGAAGCCTTGTCGGCTGAGGACAAGCTGGCGTTGGAATTTTTGGACAAGTTTGAGAGACAGTTTGTGGGACAAGGTGAGAGGCGAACGCAGTGGCGGTGGAGGGTGACTGACAGGCAAGCCAGGATCGTACGAGTCGCGGACGATATTTGAATCGCTGGACTTGGCGTGGACGCTGTTACGCATCTTCCCGAAGGAGCAGCTGAACCGCATCAACCCGAAGATCATTACCGAGTTCTACGGACGGAAAGCGACGAAGAAGGGAGAGGAGGTGGAGGTGGAGGAGAAGCTGATTGATGCCTAGATAATCATGTGGGGGGGTCTCTTTCTTACCTTGTTTCGATAACCTGGATCGATAAGATGGGTGGGAAGGTGGTCTGGGAATGGCGACCACGTTGGAAGGTAGTACGGATGTTTTGCTCCAAGGGAGATGAAATGGACTTCCAAAGAGCGTAAGACTCGCGAATGCACCATTTTTATTATTGTCAGCTCAGCCGGACAGCGTGGCAGCCTGCCAGTACCGCAAACCTTGGCTTTTACCCGCTTTGACCTCCTTCCGTCACTCACTTGCACCACCAGGTATCTGCCAGGCAACCAGGGCCTCCCGGTACACGCCAGGTCTGTTTCCGTCGTGTCTTGATCCCATGTGTTCGCCCTGAGTCTCACCAACTTTGGCTGTTCCATTCACGGCACTTATATACCTTTCCTCCTCCTTCTTTTATCTCGAGCGCACCTCCATCCCAACTCCCCTCTATGAGCGACCTGGGCCACCAACTCCACGAGTTGAACTGCAGAAAACGAAAGGCTGACACCGACGAGGATGCCCAACATCCGATCTCACAGTCTTCCCCTTCCCCCGCAGATCCTATCCTAGTCGACCGCCCCGCCTCTCCTCACCGTCCCTCCCATGCACCCAGACAACCCCCAACTAGCCCTTGGCTCTCCACAGACACCGCTCATGCAGTCTGGCCACCAGAACACTCTCCGACCGACTCCCCTCCCGTCTCCCCGCTCAACACCGATCCCGTCCACGCACGCTTCCACAAGCGTCCACGCATCGACACAAAGTCCCGTCCCACAGAAAGACATCTTTCTTCTAGAGCCTCCCTCCCCCCTCACACTCCCACACGCCGTTCACATAGAAGAACGGAGCACCGCGAGCCCCTCTCCCCGCCCCCGCCCGCTTCCCAATCACCTGTCCTCAGGATCGAGTCGCATCCTCCTTCCGCAGGCAACCTCCATCCCTCCCTCCAACCTCCCTTTCCCCACATAGATCTTGCCTCCCCACACATACCATCCTTACATCCGCTGATAAACCGACAGACGCTCAAGGAGTTGGATTTGAGTGCCATCCTGCGCAACCCACAGCTTCGTGCGTCGTTGCTCCTTCACATTCACCATCATCTCACCCATTCATTTCCACAGGCCACGACCTCCTTTTTGATGCCGGTCTCCAGTTCAGACCAACTTCGGGTCGGAAAAAGCGCGAGCTCTCGGACAGGTACTGGCGTGCCGTCGCACAGGAACTCGAAAACGGATGCACCTGCACCTCCTTTGACATGCAATGGATCCCGTCGGATTGTGTCTGCGTCTGTCGCCGTGTCCCTACTCCGACTCAGAACCCTGTCCTCACGTATTCGACTTCCCGCCGCATCCTCACCCTCCGAATGCCCTCGCGCATTCGTCTACTGCTCACAGAATTCCTCGAAGTTCTGCTCTTCGTCATTCAGCCTCTGACAAGTATCTCAGACACATACGCTAATCCTTCCTCCTTCCAAGCACAGATCGAGAGGCACGCTGCGCAGGCTGCGCATCTCCGATCCGTTTTCGACCCCGAACTCATTCACCAGGAACTCCAACATAATCTTTTCGATCCCTCTGGGCTCTTTATCGTCATCGGTCAGACTCTAAAGAGCCACTGTGCACCGATGCGCGATCGCGCCGTCGATGCTATGGTCGAGGTCGCAAAGTCTTGCGCGCCTGGAGGTGGAGGCAGTAAGGCGGATGCCGTCAAAGCAGTGCGGATGTGTCTTGACATTCTAGAGCTCATGAAACTCGTCTGTTCGCCCCGATAAGTTCTTCATTTTGCATGCTGACGTATGAATTAGGACATTGCCAACCATCAATTACAAACCCTCCGCCCTTTCCTCATTGACAGTTCGGGTCAGTATGAGCTCAAGGCTTTCAAAAGCCGCAAGGGATTATGTTCGTCCCTTGATGTAACACGGGAATGGATCAAGTCATCCCACCACCAGCTACTCGCATCACCTATTTTTGTTCACCCCTCCCTCCCTTCTGGGTCGCTCCATTATGGTAGCCTTTCGCACACGCAAAAGACGTATGTCAGTGTGCTCAAAGGCCTGACAGACCTCGTTTTCAACCCACCCGTGCCCGGAGCATCAACTTCGCAGAGCTCATCGTCCACTGCCATCCAAGCCATGTGCCCCTTGCCCCTCTACCCTGAAACAACCTATCTTGACAGCGCACGTTTGCTGGTTTTGGCTGCTGATGCAGCTGACACGGCCGCCATGTACATGTTTTTGCTGCTGTACCGCCAGCTCGTGTTCTCGGATACCGGTGACCAACCCGGCGTTTCGCGAGATCAATCACGCGTGAGCGATGCTGAGCTCCTCAAACTCAAAAAGGAGATAAGAGATATCTCATCACCGCATCTTGGGCAGTGCTTCAGATATGGAAACCTGGAAGAAACGTCTATTTCCGATGTTGACCGCGAGAAATGGAGCAAGACGAAGCAGGACATCGTGCTTCAAGTCGCACTCCGAGCCAAGCAAACGCAAATCGGCTCCTCCAGTCGTCCACATTCGTCAGCAGACAGTCATATGCCACATTTCCACGCTCCCGATGAGCGCGTGCTAAAGCTTGCCGAACGATGGGCAGCAACGCATGTTCGGCCCGACTCTGCACTCTGCACCATGTTCAAGAACAGAATTCGTGACGCAGTGTTCAACCAAGTCATTGCCATCGTATATCCACCTAAAGATTCGCTACCCCATCATGTCAAGACAGCTGAAAACGGGCCTTGTGCTCCTAGCATGGCTTCAGGCATGGAGCCCCTTGCTGATGAGATACGCTCACTCGCAGAGCGACTTTCCCGCTTGGCACACATACATCTTGGCGTCTATTTGCCGTTGTATGAACAAGAGGACATTTTATCCGCCATTACCACTGCATCCGCCTAGTTCCTTGCCTTATTCTTTTTTAGACATTTCTCACTCATTCCCACTGGTATACCCATCATCGTTTCCATCTTGTCGGGCGTTTCATTCACGGGTGCATTTTGATCGAGAATTTGAAGCAGCAGTAATCAACAGGGCCAATTACCATAGGTGACCAATAATACCACTCCAGAAATCAAGCGATGGGATGCTGAGGTACCGTTGGAATGTACGAGCTCCCTTGAAACTACACTACCTTGCGTCGCTTTGGTCTCCTTCCTGGGTCGACTGATTCTACCGGACGTCGCTTCCCTTCAGTGCGAGAAAGCGGACGATTTTTTTTCTCCTTTTGACTGATCTTTCTCTGTTTCTTCTCCAACGCTTTATTCACCGCCCGCTTTCCGCCAGTAGACGCGATGGCATCAAGGCGCGCTTTTTCCAAGAGCGCCTTCTTTTCGGCTAAAGAGATAGTGAGCTTGTGCCAACAACGCCCGAGGTTATGGGCTGAACCTACACCGCTTCATCCACCAGCTTGCTTTCCCCCATTTCCTCTTATCCTCTTCAGACTTCTTGGCAGTTTGGAGTGCCTTGAGTTCCACGCGTTCCCGCTTGTCCAGGTTGACGGCGCTCTCCGCGCTCTTCACCGCATGTTCGAGCCGCTTCACTTCCCCTTCACGCTCGGCTCTCAGATGTGAAGGGGAATTCACAAGCAGCTTGCGTGCGCGTTTCACATGCTCACGCAGTGTCGCAAGTTCATCGTTGCGGAAACCCGATAAGAAGTCGTACTGTTGCTTGAACTTGAGAGTGTCATAACGACCCGCAGCATGCATGAAACGCGGGTCCCTTGGCTTCTAAAAGGCAGATCTGAGCGTCGAAAGGAAAATAAAGTTGGTCGCGTGAAACACGTACTGGTAGCTTATCGTCAACAACCACGCGCCGACGGCTCACCGGACGCTTGGAGGTTATTTCAACCGGCCTGTAGGACGGATACATGTGACAGACACGACAGGGATAAGCGAGTGCCTACGCATGCTTATTTGTTCGTGTCGCTGGATTTTTTGGTTTGGACGGTTGGCCGGGTTTTCTATTGGCCACGTCTTGGACTGGATGAGGGGACGCGTCCTCCTCCGTGCTGAGATCGCCTTCGGACTGCTCATCGGAACCTGATTCGGGGTCGCTGAGCGCCTGGGCCTGAGCGAGTGAACGCTGAGCGCTCCGAAGCGCTCCGAGAGGTAGCGTGGAGAGGTCTACGATAACATCAGCTCGCCTAGACAACGAAAGGCAGCTAGATCCACCGACCGTCTTCGAGAGATCGCTTTGCAAGGGATGCATGACTCAGCGCAAGGATGGAACCATATCACACATGAAGCACTCACCAATCTCCGTGAGTACCCTGTTTCACCTGCACCGTGGTCGTCGTCGTCAGAAGCCTCCAAGCATAGATTGGCAGAGACATCGTCCGTTTCGTGCGTCTCGAGGTCATCGTCATCGATCCATTGAGCGACCCGAGGGCTATCTGTATCATACTGGTCTCCGTCCGAGTCTTCGTTGGTATCTTCATCACCGCTGCCGTCAATGTGCTCTGGTATGCGTGACACGTCGGAATGCATGGGTACACTGGCAGCACTACCCGAGTCTGAGAAAAAGCTGGTGGCTTTCAGTCGAGCCTCTTTGGCAGCCTGGGCCATTGACCGCTGGGCATTTATACGTTGAGATGTCGCCAGGTGGGTTGCAGGACGCGCTCGACGGACCATAGCAAGACTTGATACGTACCAGTCAGCTGACGGACGTGTTCCAAAACCATAATTTATTTGTTCCTGCTGCAAAGGCCAAATGAAACCTGGACGGAACTGGTGGTACAAAAATGGGTATCTAGGCTACTAAATCTTGCTATCATAACACGCATTGTTGGTTGGTTATCTATGGGGCAGCTACTAGAGTCTCGATCGGTATTACATGTCGAGAATGGAGAATTTGAGGCTGTGCCCAACGACGCGACGTTTACCAATGGCTGGAAAGAAGAGAGCAAGTTGGGTATGATGGTGTTGCTGAGGCAGGTAGCTAGCTTACCGATAACCCGATAAATCCCAGCAGCTACTTGTGGTGGAACTGAGACACTGAGTTGCCCGTCGGTAAGATTGAAACAACTGATATTCTGGGAGGATAATGAGTGCTGATGATGGGTAAGTTGGGTTAGAGACGTATGGAGAGGGTTTGATCGTCCTTGGCCAAGTACAAATTGCCTTTCGTACCTTTGCGAGGAAGGGAGCCAACGACTTCCCTGTGACATTATGAGCGAGCACGGCGTTCAACTTGGGGTGTGTTGACATACCACTGGACAAGGTAGTTGGAGTCTCCTTTGTACCAAAGGGTGTTGAAAGTAGGCTCAATGAAGCCCAAGTAAAAATCCTGTTTAGACCCGGAAATGGGTAACGATGCAGCGAGCATGAATGAAGCGATGAGACGCGTTGGAAACACGTATGGCACCGATCAGATTGAAAAGGATTCGGACTCGGATGGTCAGCAGTGATACCAGACACACGTGTTTGTACCCAGGAGTTCTGTCCAGATAGCGGGAGCCGGCGTTGTCAGGGACAAATAGCTAGGTTTCCAGGCTGTCGGGCGGCATTGAAACAAACCGTCATCATTATCGTGCTCACCCAATGGCCCTATCTGGTGATGACTGATCAGTGCAGACCACGTATTAGCGGTGAAGGTCGTCATCACAATGTCCCAAGAGGTTGACGGGTTTTGGTCGAGGCTGCAGCGCTGTCGGTTGGGTGGCCTGGATGTAACACGCTCGACGACCACACGAGATGAGTGAAACGTTTAGGTTAGTCGCCGAGAATCCTCCAAACCACGAGCGTCTCAATACCAGGTGGCGGTGCACGATGATCTCATTCAAAAAATAAAAATTTTATAGTCACGGTGAATGCATTTTATGGCCAAGTCTGATGCAAAAAAAAAAAAAAAAAGGAAACAAAACCGATGTCTATCAAAGATGGGTATCTGTATGTCAAGCTTGTCTTCGATACACAACCGAACGTGCGCGACATCGTACGTGCGCTGTTCGCGTACGCGAGAGGTGACTAGATACCTTCGCTCACAATTTTGAAGTCGGCGCTTACGGCGATGGTGTGGGAGTCACTAACCACTGTAAAGAGCCCGTTAGCCGCGGTTGCGTCGCTCACGCAGATCGACTTACAGGCGACTTCATAGACCCCATTGATACCCATGGGTGCAACGATGTCGACCTTCCCAGCCGAAACGTTGAAACTTCCACTCAGATCTACATCCCTGATCATTGATGATGTTGGTCGACCCAAGACGAAGACTTACGGGAGAGGTTTTTGCCTTTCTTGGCAAGGTATAATTCACCTTTCCGTTCATGAGCGCGTTTTGACATTGCATGGTGAATAGGGGCCCTGTAGGCGATCAGCATGCGCGAACACAGGCCCGAGTACATGTCGCCGTACCACTCGACGCAATAGGGCTCCCCCGCATGCCAGATGGTATTATTGTCGGGCTTGGTGATATGGATAGGAAATGCGTCCTTCGACTCGGAAAAGGGCAGCGAGACCGTGAGTGCAAATAAGGCGATAAGACGCGCTGGGATCATGATGGGCACTGTAGGGAACCGCTGGGATTCGATGGGGTTTGAACGACTAACAGACACCAGACGCGCGAATTTGTACCCATGAGTCCTGGGAGTTCTGATCCGGACGTCAGGAGTCGGCGTTGTCAAGGGTAGATTAGGTTTCCGTTCTGGAAGTCTTGAAACAAACTTGCATCATTCCCGCGCTCAACAGGTAATTCAGCAAATCGGGAGTGTGCCTCCCCGTGACAGTCATCGCTAGGCAACCCGAAAAGGGGTTGAATGCACTGAAACAGCTTGAGCTGGTAGTGGTGAGTTATAGCCCCCCTGACGTGTCATCCTGACGTGGCAAAAAACTCACCCGTCTATCATGAAGCTAAGCTATCGAATATTGAACAAAGACGACGTTCAAATCACGTGGTCTGTTATCCACGGCGGTCGAAGGTACCAGCTAGGTATCGTATATCGCGTTTGTCGTCTATACGTAGTCCGGGTGGTTAGGTTGAGAGTGTGTCGAGATACCACTCAACGGTTCGACAGCTTCCTTCATACCAAACGGTGGATACATAAATATTCCGGGGTTTCGACGTCTGGCGTATCGTCCGGCAGCGATTCCCGACGTTTAAGCAGTTCTGGCAAGAGATGTCGGTGGCCTCGTTACGCGACGTGTTGTTCACACATCTCTCCTAGGAACCGCACTCGTGACATCAGGTCGCACCACGATCTTGGGAATTCACTGTGGACTTTGGAAAGCCTGGTTCGTACGAAAATGTAGTTCGCATTGCTCAAAAAAGATGGGTATCGTATGTCACATTTACCATCCTCTGTACGACGGGACGTTGGTTTTATAATGAACGACGTTCACTGGTGGACGATAGTGAAAATGGGGCTGAAGTTGCCAGAATCACCCATCACTGGAAAAAAAAATGCAGGTCAACTGCCGATGGTGTTGCTAGTGTAGATTGACTTACGAACGAGTTGGTACTGCCCTGTGAGGACGTCGGGGACGAAAATGCTGACTTGCCCATCTGTGAGATCGAAGTTCCAACCGAGTTCATCCTCTAGAAGCCTAGTCGGTACCGATATCGATGGACTGGATCAAGGACGTACGCAATTGGATAATACCGTTAGAAACAAGATATAACTTGCCAATAGGATTGGTGATACTCTTGGGGGCTTCACTGGTATCCCTGGAAAGGACGTGATGCTATGGACGAGTAAAGCATTCAAGACCATGTTGACATACCACTTGACAGTCACAAGGCTACCTCCATACCAGAGAGTGCCTTCTTTGGGATCAGTGATTTTTGGAGCCCATACGTCAAGCTGCTTGGACTGAGAAAACGGCGCAAGGGCTGCGAGGGAGAGCAAGGTTAAGATGTGGGTAGAGACCATCATGAATGCGATCAACGAAAATGTCAGACATACCTATTTGTACCTACGAATTCTGGCTCAGATGACGGTGCTATAACAACAACTTGACATGGAGTTGAACGTGTCCTCCCAACGCTGGCGCGGTAGATGACAGTGGCAGGTTGGCAAGCTCTGATTGGGTAGAGTCATGTGACCTATCTATGTAAATCATACCAAACATTGGACGCGACGCGTAAACGAGCGCGTTTAATTACAAGAATAAATTAAAATAATAGTTTTACGACGACGAGGCATCTTCATGTCTCTTCCTACACCACCTACCACATCCCACCACCGGGACAAGGAAAATCTCCGCATTCCTGGGTACCGTGTCGCATGGGCGCAACAAAATCAGTATTTCATCCTCTCCTACAGTCCTACCCTGTCTGTTCCCCGTCAACCTCGTTCGTGCTTGGAACAACCTGCCAGGTCCATTCTCAAGAAGCGTGACCATGTCTTACTTATGCCACCAGAAGAGGACCAGAGAGAGATCACTCCGGAACCCGAAGACCCTCTTGTCGATCTCACCTACCTTTCCCGGCCTGTCCAGCAAATAATATCTCCAGGTTCTACCCTTCGCGACCTCATCGAGGCTTATTCCATTCTACATGCTCGCTTGCGGGCAGCGGTCGTGAATTCGATGGATGCGGACGCGTCTTGGCCACTCTTCCAACCCCTCCGCAAGCATACTCACGTGTTCACCGAAGCCGTCGTTCGTGATCTCGGCAGAGTATTCGTTGAGCCAAAATCTCTCATCGTACCAGAGGACGACATCCCCGCCAACTGTGACAAGGTATGCGAGGACGAGGAACCGCTTCCCCTGTTGCCCTCGCCAAAGCAGAGTCCCAGGAAGAAGAAGCAGGGCATGTCAGCTTCCCGAATCAAATTTGCCCGTGATCTTTGTACAACAACGCATGCGGTTCTACGACTTCTCGGCGCTGTCTTCACTTTGCCACCCCTTTATCAAATATTCGATGGTGCGTCCTACAAATGCTTGTTTGCCGTGTCCCACTCAAGTACCCGCAGATGTCCAATTGAACGACATGCTTACGCACGTGTTGGCCATCCCTATGGCCGATGAGTTACCCACTCCAAATGCGCGAAAAACGTGTGCGCTATCGATTTGGCTACTCCAGGTCCAGCGACTTCCCGAAACCGTCTTGCTCCCCGCTCGTGATCGGATAGCCTTTGCTCTCCGGCGTGGCATGGAAGGCGAGCTTGGGAAAGAGGGAAAGAAGGGGTCGGCATGCGACGGGCTCAAGGTACACATCCGTTGCAAGGAAAGAACCCATCAACTGACTTGTCATGGCAGGCTGTTCATGATTTGTCCCTCCATCAACCAACCACTTTCATCCCCGTTTTCACCGAACTATTACCATCTATACTGGCGAATCTGTTGGCACCGACACTAAGCTTGCGGACTCAGGCATGCCATGCGCTTGGAGGATTCGTACTGGGTTGTGTCAGCCTCCCATACTCGTCTGCTCATATCCGCATATCCTACATCGTTTCTACATTTTTGACTACCTCTGCTGCTTCCTCTCCCCGTCGGAGTCCGGGAAAGCGTCCCCCGGAGGCCGGCATTATTCGAACCCTCCGAACGACTCTCAACACGGTCGATCCGCAACACGTTGCACAAGGCCCTGTGTGGGCTTTAGTTGTCCTCGCATCCCTAATAGTATTGCTCGGTCCATCACTCCCAACACATGCTCAACTCACCCGCATCATATCTGCACTTTTGTCTCTGGCCATGCGTAACAAGAAGAGTTCTGTCCGCGCCCTCGCCTCCCTTTTATGGCGATGCGTTGCCTGGACATACCTACAACCGCCGTTGGAATGTTACCAGGAAGACGGTGAAGATCACGAAGAGGCTGCTGAACAGGTGGACCCCCAACTGGCGCGGGAAAGTTTTTGGAAGTTGGTCAAGTCTGTGGTCGATATGGGGGCAGGTATCTCGACCGTGGCAGCGCTCCTCGGGGATGGCTGCGATGATGAAGATCGATTAAGGAAGGTTCTGGGGCTCGTCAGGATCATGCTTGATAAAGGCAGTCAAACTACCCTTGACGCGATCGACGTTGCCAAGATTCTCGTCAACCACGAGAATAGTGGCAAACCTTGGTCTTTGAACAATATATTGCCACATTCGTTGTTTTCCTCGAGCCCTGGTTTGTTGACTGCCGAATACAAGACGCTCTCCACTGCTGTTAAACCGATATTCGATGAATGTCCGCAACTGGACGATATTCGTTCTTTGACTCGTGATCAATTGTCTAGGGATTGGGTATTGGAGGAATTGATAGGGATTTGGAGAGCTTCCCTAGGTCGTTTGGTGGCGCCTGATGACCGCTTCCTGCCAGTGAGTCTCCCTTATTTGCCAGATTTGTCGCTCTAATAGGATCAGTCTGAGACGCTCGCAACTTGGAATAGTCTACTCAATGCCAATGTGACTATCCGTCTTGGTCGGTGACTGTTACAGGCGTTCCTCGATTATTTCACTGATTCGCTGTGATTCAGATGCTGACGACCATGACGGTGTCGTTGAATTTGCCTCCAGGGTTGTTAGCACTCTCAACGACATTCTCCATGACGCAGAACTGGACCTTGCATCGACCGCTTGTCCAGCTTCAAAAACTGGTCCGGACTCGGCGGCGACAAAATGTACCCCAATGCGATCTAACTCTGTGATGAAACTCGGCGCTGTCGGAGAACTCTGGGCATGCATGCGAACCACCTTTCCAAGCAATCTACTTCACGTGGGTGGTGCAAAGCTGTTGCGGTGCCTCGTCGAGGATGAGGACGAGCTCGTCTGGGAAATTGACGCTCTCGGTGCTTCGAGGGAGGGATGGGCTAAGCTATGTGCCGCGATCCTGGCCGTTTGTGAAGTCGAAGAGCTAGAACACTTCTGGGCGAAAAGGATGCAATCCTATTCGACTACGACATACGATCCTGGAGCGCGGAGTCTAGTGTGGCGTTGCTTCGTGGAGACGTGGTCTGTGGACCGTGAGGCGTCCTGGGAGGGTTCTACTATTCTCCTCGGGGTACCATTCGAGTAAGTTTTCTGGTCATACCGTCTATTAAATCATTCATCAACGGTCAACAGCAACCGCAGTGCGTGGGAGCTCAGCAACGACGAGTTCGGCATGTGGGATGGGTTTCTGACACATACCATGAACAAGGCAAATGATAATGGGGTGGACGCGATGGCGGTATTGGACCATGTTGCCAGCATGGTAGCACGGTCCACCTGTCCGTCCTTCGCTTCTTCAACTCGCATCACCGACCTCCTCTTATCGCATTGCGAAATGAACGACCTAAGGGAGCTTCCCACTAACATCCTTGAGCTCGTCAACGATACGCTACTTTCGACGTATCCCCCGGAGCCCCGGAACCTGAAGCCAACCATATGGCTTGTCATATCTCTCACGCGTGCAGTCGATACGTGTCCCGTGGACCTGCGTCTGGACTTTTTGGAGGCCATCCAAGGCGGAGTCAGTACTTGGCTATCCGACGAGTATCGTGTGTTCACGCAAGATGAATACGCGCTGGACGTTCTGCCTCTTTATCAAACTGCCCTTTTGGGTATTCAAGAACTTCCCCGTAGTCTCAGGGTTCTCGAGACACTCTCACCCCTCCTCCAATCTGTCTTCATCGGCCGAGATGACAAGCCCAGGATCGCTAGGGAAGCATTCACAGAATTCTGGGCCATGACCTTTGCGGACGTGGAAGAACCGGCAAGCGGTTGGCCTGAGGATCTCCGAATCTGTCTCCTGCCTTTACGAGATGACCTCACTGAGCCCTCCAGCGATCCCGAAGAAATCGAAGATGCCACGATGTGTGCGTCTTCATCTGAGGGAGTGTGTGAGGATCTTCCTCGTACCCCACCTGGATCACCAATCGGGTCGAGCCCAGGTTCGCTGTGCAGCATACGAACCGTACGGGTTTCAGATGACGGGAGGATATCATCACCGTTTATTGGCCATCTCGGACCCGCGCTTTTCACACCGCTGGGACAGCCCAAAGCACCTGTCGGAGGTCTCTCCCCAACTGTCATCTCTGCCATCGTGGAGCCCTCCACCCCTACTCGCTCGCCATTTTCTCGCCTTGGCACCCCGCCCCGTCCGCATAAGCCAATGAGCACTCCAGAAACCTTCCAGTCTCTTTTGCTGAAACCGCCGGCCGGAACCCTTCCCACTCATCCACCGGCCCCGGCAACACCACGCTCGGCATGCAAGGTTCACTCCCGTCTTTCCCCCGACAAAAGACGTGATTTGGAAGATAAAGAAAACGCGTCACCTTTGCCATTGTTGCCTTCTATCGAAGGGATATACTCGACACCAACCAAAGGTAAACCCCCATCCGTCCTCGGAAAACGCCAGATAGTGGACGAATCGCCCCGAGACACCCCAGCTAAAAGGGGACGAACGTTACTCATCCGTTCCTCGATCGAGTTCCCTTCAGCTGGCGACAGCGACTTGGAAGACGAGCTGGCGGTGGAGGTTACCCTTTCTTCACCTGGAAGAAAAACTCCAGTACGTTTTGCACCATCTCCAGCTCCGAACGAGATCCCTCAAATTGGCAAGATATCTCGGAAGCGGAAACGTCAACGAATCGTTATGGAGGCTGTGGTTGTTCCCTCACTAGCGGACATCCGGCACCGGCAGCGCATGTGCAGACGGGCTAGTACTGAGTCTGTCGGAACCACTATGGCATCTCCTGGTCTCCGCCGCTCTTCATCGATGCCAAAGCTCCTTGGATCTCACAGCGATGAAATGATGACATTGCAGAGGAAACGATTGAAGCGTTGTGACGACATTGACACGAGTCCATCTTCCGCTTGGGCCCTGTTGGAGGAAACAGTGATTGCAGGGAGTGGTGAGTCGGCAACCGAGTATTTGGAATCGTTTATTTCCCTCTAAGCGACATTTGCAGATGATTCAATAATGCTCCCGATGCCCAAGAGCCGAATATCTGAATCGGAAGGCTCAGACGACGATCCTCACATGGGGCAGGTTTCGCCTCGTCATCTGGCTTCTCCCGCACCCCGACGATATATGGACGTTGATTATGACGCTCTGGGTGATGATGCGCCCTCATCCAGCCCATCGAGAGACCTGGTTACTCGACGCCAACAACGTTTTGAGTTTCTTATGCAAGCAGTTACCGAATAGTCGCTCCATCTCTCTGCTCTAGCATCTCATCTAGTGAACAGTTATCATTTGTATTATTTCTCTGCATAGTTGTGTCCATAACCGTTGCTCACTAATCCAAGGATAGAAAATGCTCGGTCGATTCTCATTGCATGAATTGGCGGGAGGAATGCTGTTTCGTGCCTCGTTTGCGCCAGTGGACCAATCTTTATCGAATATTGTTCCATGTTGAATTGTCTTCGACAGTGCCTGCTAGTTCTTCCAATCTCCGGTCGGTGGGGATGGCGATCCGAATCGAGTCCCATATTTTAAAGTGATCAATTCTGCGACACCTCACCCTAGTACTCTATCCCATCGTCTCCACGTCGAGCTAGGACAAGCGTCGCTAAGCAGGTCTTCCATCGCGCTTGGATCCGAGCATAATGACGCGCAGATTGCATTCTGCATGGGCCTAGCGGCGTGGGGCAGATCATCATTCTGAAGAATGGGTGTCAGCGTGCTTGATATGTCTACTCTCGACTAGATCGCAGTTCTTGGTGCGAGTTCTGCAAGCAAAGACGTCTCGGTTTCTTGTTGGAGAGAACACAGGTGTCCTCGGTTCCCGCGACGGCAGGCCATGAATGGCGCGTTTTGGCTCAGACATACATGTGCATGGGGAAGTGGAATGCAAATCAGATACATTTGCAGGTAGGAATGGATTCTGATCCTTGCCTTTTGCTCACCACATGCTTGGAATGATCTCTCCCCCGAGGACACGACGTATTCATGCGCCATCTTTAAAATACCTTGATGTCAACTCGGTGACTGGCCGTCAAATACAGCACTAATCTCTTTCAACACTCCAGGTCAAACCCGTGGAACAATGATGCATCCGCCAGAGATATCTAGTACGACACCCAGAAAGTCAAATTACATCGTCGCAAGCTGAAACAATATCTCTCGGCTAGAAAATCTTGAATTTGGTTCAGACTAAATCGCTCAGTTCAACAGCCCTGATGCTCTGGCCAGCTGGCCCAGCTCAAGAAGTTGTGTTGCAGATCGAGTCACAATATACCTCATAGACTTGGTCACTGGAAGTCATCTTTCGACACGGTCATCCGCATCGAGAAGATTAGATACATTCCTCTGACCGATAAAGTGTTGCAGTAGCGCAAGTCATCACCATTCCAGAGGCGTGTACATCCCGAACTCCAGGTACATCTTACATGATGCATGACCGGTGACCTGCGATTGTGGTCACGTCGACTCGGTGTACAACAACTGTCACCAAGACGTTTGCATGGATTGTCATTCTATCAGCATTAAGAGCAGAGCATGCGCCCGGAGGAGAGGTAGAAGAACCTGCAAGCACCAATGATACCGGATTCCCCCTTGCTATTGGTCGCAATAGATGAGTCAGAAACATATATTGTTGCTCTAAGCTGATAGACCCTAATAGCTACTCTGAAGCAGGTTTCGCGGTTCGAGCGCTGGGAGGCAAACAGAAAAGCAGTCTCCTTATTCCGAAATTTGACTTCTGTCCAACAAATCACATCATACCGTTTGCTAGGGAGGAACACGAAGCTGTAATCATATTGTTATCCGGGGTCATCCATTTTCTTGCCCATTTGCTCGGTCAAGACCGCACCAATTTGGTGGACCAGCTTCGTTGCCTGGACAAGTTCGGACGTGGGTATCTGCGACCCGCCATTCGCGACGGAAGCATAAACGTCTCGCAGGGCATCAAGCCTTGCTGACGTAGTCTCGGCTCTTCGCAAGGACGGACGAGCGGGAGCAGACGAAGAGCCTTCGCTTTGCGACAGCACCTTCTGCACACCTAGTCCAGAACGAAGGCAAGATTCGTCATCGCGCTCTAATAGTCGGTTGAGCAGTATAACTGGGACGAATACATTCAACCGTACCATGTGCTGCAGAACTCGAAAACTGTGGTGACAAGCTAGGGTGAACATCTTTCAGAGATTGATCAACATCGACCTCTGAATACAGCAGGGAAGATCAACGAATGCGACTCGATGCAGGATTGCACTTGCCAGATGATGTTGCATCGATGCGGTAGTCTTCCCAATCAAGGTCATCTTCATCTGATCCCGCAGATATGAATGGCGGTGTCCTTCTCTTCTGTACGTCATGAGATGGAGTTTGAGGGGAGGAAACGAAACCCTGACTGGTCCTCAGGGTAGTCCTGCCCGTTTCCACTCTCTGCACCAATTTCCGGCGCGAGACCTCACGGAAAGTGGGCACCTCTACACCATCAAACACCCTCCTTTTCTTCGATGGCACAGAATTCATACGTGGGACATTAATGGGTGTGATCTCACGACTGGCAGGCTCCGATTCCAAGTTTCGCACGGAACGGAGCGTGTCCCGCAATGTTCGGCTTCGTTTATGAGGGCGACTGTCTGAAGAAACGAGTCAGCACACGTACTTGGTCAAATGGCTATCAAAGAACGATGATTATTACCGTTTGAAACAAGATCCCGTTTGGGGTGAGGTGCATATACGACCGAACGATCTTTCTCGGGGAAATGAGAACTCGGTGTCACATCGCAAGGTGGGAAGGTGGGCAATAAATATGTTTGGGGATTGTCTGTTGATCGTCCCAATCCATCATGAGAGGGTGCGTCTATTCGAGTAGAGTATTCCTGGAGCTGGCGCAGCACCGTCAGCTGGAGCACGTCGTCGCCGGAAGAGGGCGAAGTAAAAGTAGTATCTTCGCCCGTGGACATCTGTTGGGGCTCATGCGACACCGCGTCCATATCCAGTGCTTCTGTCCGAATTCCAGGATTGGACGTTGTCAACGATGGGTTGACCCGAAGACTGAGTTCGCCAGAATCTTGATATTGGTGACCGGTGGGAGAGTAAAGTTGGAAGCTGTCGCCACCCAAAGAAGGACCACCGGTATTTATGACGGGACTTGCAAAGGAATCATCTTTGATGTTCTGTGACTGCGACCCGATGGCCAAAGGCAATCCATCTGCGAGATCGCCTCCGTAAGCCGTCACAAAACAAGTGAGACAGAACTTGATCTTTGGTGGAAGGGCATTGTAAAACGGGCATTGACCGTGATAGGTTGCCCTCCAAAACTTTTCGAAAGCAAACGGGGCTATGGCTGGCGTGGGGATACGAGAAAAGGCAGAGGCAAGAAAATTTTCGGTGTCTTGAAGAGACTGAATCGACGGCGGAAGGACTTTGAGAGCCTCAAGGACATCACAATACAAAGAGACGGCCTGAAATGTATCAGCATATAAGGAAATGCAACGAACGAAGAGAGATCGTACCACAGAGTTAAACTCGTTGTTCGACATGAGCTCAGCGGGATCCTCGATCCAAAGACAGAGGCTCCTGCAAAGAGGTTGGAGTAGATGCATCACTTCCCTCGGGGCTGAAATTATCATATGACGTATAACGTTGAGAAGCTCGAGGGAGTGTGCCAACGTCTCTGGAGAGTGACCTGCTCGGCTATAAGAGGCAATCAAACAGCTGTCGATGATGGAGAGGAGATCGTAACTGAGAGAATTGCGGCGCGCATGGGCACAAACCAAGAGATAATCGAGCACGGTTATGGCCGACTCCCTTTGAGAACCATTAATAATATTACGAGAACAATCAATGAAACAATACCAAGTTTCGACTTCTTTTCCTCGAAGATGCTGCAGGGTGAAGTGTTCGATTACACTGGCGGAATCCTCTGACGACGTGATGGCGCTCTGAAACAATTCTTCCCATGTTTCTAACTCTGATTTGGACAAAACCCAAGTACTAAGCCATATCAGCAACAGGCCTCTGAATATATGGAAACAATATACCAGATAGGGATTGCGAGAAAACCTACGAGTTCCTTCCAGTCAAGGCCGGGCTTCTGGGGGGACAAGGACATCGCGACGACTCCCCAGAGTTCACGTTGGTTTTGAATGACCAATCGTGGCTCCGTGCGATCGTGTAGATCACGTAGAAAAGAAGGCGAAACTGTTATCATGAGATCGGCGCACAGTCCGCTCCACGATCCCCGGACGCCATGATCGAGAACGTGGAAGGCATACTTTAGAATGGAGAGGAGGATAAGCTCGGCAGCCTCTGCAAGGGAGAAGCCAACAAAGGCCCTTCGCATAGCAGACCATAATTGACCGATGAACGTGAGTCTGGATAGCTGATCATGGAGATCCCAAGGCCTCCAATTGGGTTGACAGCCTTCCAAGGCTACTGATGGCAAGAAATCGACGATGATCGTAGCCGTGTACCTCAGCGCGTCAGTTATCGCGACGACATGCTGTTCGCAATCGAGCTGGTGTGAGCACGCAAGCAGGATGGACAGCCAGACGTCAACGAGACCCGGCTTGAGCGGGGCGCAAAAACTCAACAGACGGGCAAGAAAAGCGGTAAGCTGACTCACTTCCAATTCTCCTCTGTCCACCTGTGCTGCAATACACCATATTACTAACAATGTCTTATAGTGTCGAGCAATCTCTGTCTCCGCCAGCCAATGCATGGAAACTGGAACCTTGGGAATGGAGTGGATGACCGATGGAAGGCTATTCCACTTGGCGCTAATGATGGTTCCGTTGAGCAAAGCCGAGGCAGGAATTTCATCCATATTTTGTAAGATTTGGTTGCGAACTTGAGAAACGTTGGTAAACGCTTGAAGAAACGCGAATCCCTCTCGACGTGTATGCTTGCATTCTGCTTGAACCATCGCTTTGATAACTAACAAGGCTTTGGATACCCGGTCGCCACGCTCGGCGGACCGGGTTACAGTAACCTGGTCAGATAAAAGAACACCAGTAAGTGCCGTGCCAATGCCTCCGCTAACCTCCTGCTTGATCACGTAGAAAGCCAAAGATATCAGTCCCGGTTCCACGTCTTCAGAGGCGAAAAGCATCCGACTGAAAGACCAGATGAAACATCTCCAAACGTGAGGGTGCAGAGCCCGTATAATGGACCGTTTATGCGTAAGCGCCACGGCGAGCGCTCTCAAAATGAAATCCAGCACTGTTGGTTTGCTATACAGCGCGGGACCACAGAGAACTATCAACGACGCAAGGACGGAAAGTATCCATGTTGGAGCAACTCTGGGGCATGCGTGAGATTCAACGGAAAAGGCGGCACGGACAACACGCAAGAAACCCCTGTCCCTAGAAACTACTTGGGATTCGTCGCAACACGATTCCAAATAGGAGATGATATGGTTGGACAGCATCCGCCACTGTGTCAACGAGAGTTCTGTTTGATGGACCAGTGCGTTCGCAAATTTTGCCAGCACAATGGAGACGTGCAAGTGAAGCTCGGAAGATTCGCAGTCCAGGCATGCTATCACGCGGGGAAGTAGCGGAAAAAGAAGATAAAGGAATCCGGAGGGGTAACTTTCTAATGTATGTGAGATAGCCTTGTACGAAAGGGTAAGCGCAAGGAAAGAGCGAGTATGGAGATGAACTTGCTTTCAGACCGTCCAGAAGAACGCCGTCCGGTTGTCTTGCACCATCCAAACTCTGTTGAAGGGCGGAAATGATGTCGTCTCGACGAGAATCCAGGATGGTTGCAGGCAGACGATGAGAACTCAAGGTCCACAGCGAGAGAGAGTACGTCTTGGCTTCGTTGAGAATTGGGAGTTGCTCCGCAAGAGTGATATGCAGAACATCGCTAAATAGGGTTGAAAGATCGTGTTCTGAGCGATATGAGTCGTGGGACAATCTTGAATCAAAGCGAACACACCGGGGAATACGAGATGGAAGGCAGGGAATCGAAATACGATCGCGAGAGCACACAGTGCATGATGGCATAACGAGGAGGAATCCCAGGCATGGTGCTTTGTGTCAATCTCAATATTGATGTGGATACTGACTGCCAGACACGGCGGGGTTGTCAATAGAGGGTCAATGTGAGCAAGCTGGATATCACGTCGCAATGCGCGAATAAAGTCATCCTTGTGAACCCTGAAGGGGGTGAGGGCAGGGAGCAGTGTATCGCAAGCGTCCAATGGCTGACTATGGCATCTGACGCGATTCGTGAACGTCGCGTAGGCGTCGAGGAGATCGTGGATAGAAATACATGACCGTTCACGAAGAGAGTGGGTGATCGTCTCTACGATGGAAAGAAAGTACGAAGGGTCCTCGAGAGACATGGAACGACACAACGTCGGAGTTTGGGTATAAACATACCATTTTTATTTTTATTTTTATTTTAGCGTTTTCTGTATTTCCTGAAATGGTGATGTAATCGGGAATTAATTCGCATAGCCTTGAGGACAAAAAGTTCGACAAGTCGCATGTTGTTTTCGTTACACTCAGTTCTCCGAGGTGGAGATGCTTGGAAGAACACACCATGGCGGGTACCCACGTCTTGGCGTGACCAAGCAGAATGGCCGCGACAACACCACCGTCTCGTCGGTCATTGCGAGGAATTGCACCACATGGACGGAACAAGCGACCCAAACACGAACAAGCCTCGGTGAACGATATAAACCATCTCGTCGGCTTCATCATTCCAACTCATTCGCTCTTTAGTCCCACCATCGTCATGTTTAACTCGTCGTTCTCTATCGTCTCTACCATCCTATTGGTCCTCCTTCACTTCGTCAGCGCTGTCCCTCTCGGCCCTACTCAACTCATTGCATTTAGTCCTACCATCATCTTACCCACGAACGGCACGTTCTGGATTGCCGGCAGCAACCAGACTGTCTCTTGGCAAACAGACAATGTTCCCGATGCCGCTCGTAACTATACCTTGAGGGTCTTGCTCGGTTACCTCCAAAACGATTCCGAGAATTTGGATACGGGTCAGTTGACCATCATCACCCTACGCCAACAAGTACTGACCTGTGGCTCAGACAACCCGTTGGCGACTGGTGTTCCAATTCTGGATGGAAAAGTCAACATTACCGTCCCATCCGGCGCAATCTTTCGCGAGGACTACATCGTCGCCGGTGAGTAGTCAGCACTCTAGCAATTTTCTTCGTTTTCACGCATTCCAAAGTAATTGGTACTTCGGGAGATATTTCATCAACCTTTACCATCACACCCCCTTCCAGCACGTCTGTGGCACTACACTAGACCATTCGTTGCCGCGCGCCGAGAACTTGCTGACAATGACTTTAACCGCGCCCAAAGTACCTCATTCTTTTGATGACTCACGTTGATTTTATGAGTGTATAATCAACTCTGGATGTTGTATGGACAATATTTGCTGATGTGTAGAACAATTTGTTACACTTTGGACACTCGGGACATTGTTAGTGTTCTCTTCGCACCAACACGATTAGCATTCTTGTTTTAAATACCGAGATGGACAATAGATCCTGGTTACATTTATCAGTGGACCCTCTAATCAATCTTTCTTGGCCTGAGTATGAGCATGAGCTTGTTTCAATGAACCAACAATGTGCCCATATGAATCACACATCAGCCATACAGGAATGACAATCCAGCTGTGATAGTGATTGTTACCAACCATGACATCCTGGAATGTTTACCACTTACATGGAATTCATAAACTATAAATCCATACAGGTTTGTGAGTCTACCAGTCAATATGATACAGTTGGGAAATGCTCCTACCACAAGGTATACCCAAAGATGGAATGGGTTGGAGATATTCAAGTTGGGACTTCCAATCAACCATTCAGGACAGAACGTCATCCATCTAAGGCATTCTCATATCAATCAGGATTTGAACCAATATACGTGACAGAGGGCCTACCCTCCGTACAATTCCGTGGTACACAATACGACGATCCAATAATGACGAGATGGATCATCCTTGATGATTTGGCTCAAGATATAGCAGCAGAGCGGTCCAGCACCGAGGACGGTCAGCAGCTCAAGAGATACAATCGTTGGATCTGAAAAACCCCAACGAGCATCTGCTATGGTATACTCCTTCCCTGATGGCATGCAAGAGATCGGTTACATTCGCCGTGTCGTCGAGTGCAGAGTAGACACTCACAAATTTCTGCAAAGAAACCCGTGCTGGTATTCACCGACCTGCCAAAGACCGAGAGGTAGAGGAAGGAACCCTCGAACGAAAAGTGTATCAACGCGTCAAAGGCCTTGAGAAGCACAACCCGTCAGTGGACCTTTAGATCACATCGGACCTTGCTCACCATCCAAAAGAACGTGAACTTGTCCTGCCATCGCGCTTGTTGGGGTAGCAAGGCGTTGGCACAAGCTGATGCGGTAACGGCCATGGCACCAACACCTCCAAGGGCGATGGCAGATTTCACCGTCAATACTTGATCCAAGGAACTCATAGTGGTTGGAAAAAAGGATGGGTGGGAACACGCGCGTGTTCTTGACTGCTTCCTATATACTCCTTCCCACACGGTATGTACCGTTGATCCTGATGAACAAGTGGTGTGGGTCAGACCTAGCATTTAATTATGGGTGTTCCAGTGGCAGTTTAGATCGCGACCAATTGATCTGGTCGGAGATATTCATGGCTTCGTACAGCATCCTTCACAAGGCCTACATCAAGATTTTTCTCCACGCCGCCAAACATCCACACAAGCAAGTGAATGGCGTGTTGCTTGGAAAGCTGGATGGCGATGTCGTGATCATTCAGGACGTCGTTCCGCTTCTCCATCACTGGACCAGCCTCAGCCCAATGATGGAGATTGGCCTTGACTTGGTGTGTGCGCTACTCAACCGACCCGTCTGATCTTTGCTATAGTTTCCACAGGCGAGAGGACATGCAGAATCTCTCCATCTTTCCCTAGTGGGCTATTACCAGGCGTGCGAGAGAATAGATGATACGGCTCTAGCACCAGTAGGGGAACGCGTCGCAGAGAAGATCCGAAGTCAGTTCCCCGATGCAATTGCTTTCGTGGTAACGACGAGTCTCCATGTCGTGTCGTCCCTTCTCACTGGCGTGTTATTAGCTCGATGGCGATACGCTAGGGTCGGGTGAAGCAGCGTTGATCGTAAGTTGAACCCTCTCTACGTGCATCGATCCCCTCGCTCATCGCCCTTCGAGCCGTATCTTGCGCAATCTGGCTCCGCGATGTGGCGCCCACAAACCTTCCGACCACCGGCTTTCACTCCGGGTTCCCGAGTCACGCTGGAAAATCCTGAAACACCATCTGTCGCGGTGTCCCTAGTCCGGGATGGACATATGCACCAACAATTCGGAGATTTTGACGATCATTTGGAGGATGTAACCATAGATTGGCTGCACAATAACGCGTGTAATATCACCGACTAAGAAAGTGGCTAGACGTGTCTGTTGGTGTTTCCCTCGATGGCGCGATTAGCACCTTATTGCCGTCCTTGACCATAAAGGCGTAAATAGAGCGTTCACGTTGAAACTGAGCTAAAACCACCTCCCACCGAAACCCGTCGGACCTGGATTCCACGGTTACCATCACCTCGATCCCGCTATTACCGATGGTACCCGCACCGTTGGCGCTCCGGGGAACTTTCGTGCACTGCCCCGCTCTGGGCCAAGTGGAATTCCTCCAAGACCACCTCCTCCGTATGCCCTTCCCCCATGGAATACCAGAGTCTCTTCGATTAACCTTTGGTTGTCTAGTGACCGATCATCGAGGTTTCATTGTTCATTTGTCCCCATGTTCCTCAGAGTACTCTCAGAAATACATTGATCAATATGGATCCTTTGTCAAGACCCTTCCCGCAGGAAGTTTCTTATTCCCCACCTTCTGCGACCTCCACCTCCATGCCCCCCAATTCATGTACCAGGGGACTGGCCTCGACCTCCCGCTCATGGAATGGCTTGATAAATATGCCTATAAAGCTGAGGAGGGTCTTGATCAGAATCTCGATCTGGCCGCCAAAGTGTATCGTCGACTGGCCCAACGCCTGATCGAAGTTGGAACTGGCGCTGTTCTGCTCTTCGGTACGATCAAAACGGAGACAAAGTATATTGAAGTTCCTTCTGATCCTTTAACGAACCTGACTTTTCCAGTCTTATCCTCGCTCGGGAGATGCAGGCCGCAGGTTTGCGGGCGTTCGTCGGCAAGCTGTCCATGGACAAGTCATCGCGGCCAACATATCAAGAACCTGGCGCCGAAGAGTCGTATCGATCTGCCAAGGATTTCATACACAAATGTAGAGCCTCAACTGCATCGTTTGATTCGCATCAACGGCTAGTGGAGCCCGTCATCACCCCAAGATTCGTGCCTACTTGTTCGGACGAACTGCTTGCGAAGCTCGGTGAGCTTTCCGAAGTGGAATCGACGCGCATCCAAAGCCATCTGGCCGAGTCGTTCGGCGAAGCAAAGTGGGTAAAGGATGAGCGTCACATCGAGGATATCCAAGTCTTTAAAAAGGTAGTGCAAACGTGCTGCACATGATCCGTGCTCATCTGGTGAGATCCCAGTACGGGCTTTTGGGAAGAGGCACCGTTCAAGCGCACTGCACGTTTCTGAATTCGGAGGAGCTGGACGAACTCGTAGCCAACGGGACGGCAGTAGCTCACTGTCCGTTGTCCAACGCGTACTTTTCGGAGAAGCCGTTCGCTTTGCGCGAAGCTCTAGACAAGGGGGTATTGGTCGGCCTCGGCACGGACATCGCAGGGGGATACAGCATTGACATACTTAATAGCATGAGGCACGCCGTCGCAGCATCCCGGATGCGTGAGGGGATCCGCGCCCTCGAATCCAAAGGCAGTGAAGAAAAATCGCTTGCGGTCGAGTGGAAAGAATCGCTCTTCCTTGCAACGCGCGGCGGTGCATTGGCCCTGGGTCTAGAGGACTCGGGGGTGTTTAAAGTTGGGGCATCTTTTGATGCGCAACAAAGTGAGTTGCAGTTGGTCACACGGAACATGCAGACTTGATTGGACTCTAGTTTCTGTTTTCGACTACGAAAGACAGGCGGGGGTTGGGGGACTCGATTTCTTTGACGTGGATTCCGACTGGGGTGGGCTTGACATGGACAAGATCGAAAAGTGGTGGTGCATGGGAGATGTGCGAAACCGAACGGATGTGTGGGTCCAAGGACGTCGACTCGGAGGGTGACCGTATTTGTGCGTGTATATGACGATGTGCTCGATTGGGTCGCAAGTTGGATCGTGTGCTGTGTTCATGGCGTTGCATCGACATGAGTGATACTCCATCGTTGCCTTCAAGAAGCGGTACTCCTCTTACTAGGTCTCCGTCTCGCCTTGTAATACCACCGGCGACGAGACACACATCCTCCGTACCGAACCGTCAAACCCATGGCCCCGCGTCGGGGTCTCACTCCCCTCACATCCAGCCAACAACGGGCCTCGAGAGTTCCGCATCGTCAGTGGTTAATCTTGATATCAGTGATGGCATTCTAGTGCACGACGTCGACGCAGAGGTAGAAACAACAGCCAGCGAAGAAACAACGGCAGTCGGCCGGGTAGGTGATATCGCTGACGAGGAATCCAGGAAAACTCTGCGTGACCAACTACGACGTACACTTAGTAAGAGGGAATACGCAGGTTTTTTACTCTCTTGTTTTCGACGTGTCTGCATCTAAACATGTCCCAGAGTCACGCCCGCCCACTACCGAAATACCAACTATCGTCGGTCGGTCGTTCAACTCTATCGCCGATCTATTCTCTCATTGAAACTTGTCATCATTTCAAGATGCTCCCCGAGGACCATTCAAACCAAGGGATTATTTTGTTTTGACCGACGCCGGGAAGCCTGTTTTCATCGGGTATGTCACACACCTCCAAAAATACAAGGCAGTCACGAACAATGTACTCTTAGCGGA
Source organism: Sutorius australiensis (assembly GCA_038089915.1). Classification (NCBI taxonomy): domain Eukaryota; kingdom Fungi; phylum Basidiomycota; class Agaricomycetes; order Boletales; family Boletaceae; genus Sutorius; species Sutorius australiensis. The sequence continues at coordinate 80,973 of JBBPLR010000027.1, forward strand.
TCTGGAAGCGAAGACGAACTCTCTTCTACCATGGGTATCATCCAAGCTCTGATATCCGTATTCTTTGATGAAGGGGACAAATTGCGGTGCATCAACGCTGGCCCATTAACGATCACGTTCCTGCTTCGGCCGCCAATTTACTACGTGTGCACATCCACATGGGGTGAACCCGAGTCGGTTGTGAGTGTGATCCAGTGTTCTGTGGTGCCTGGCATCTGACCGAGCTGATCAAAGTAAGATTCGTTCTCATCTAGAATATCTGCATCTGCAAATATTAAGCATCGTCACAGCTTCTCAGCTGCGGCGGATGTTTGAGCGACGAACAAACTTTGACCTGCGTCGTTTGCTGAATGGTTCCAATTCCTCATCTCGTTGTATAACGTTGAATGCTAAATCTCTTTCACAGGCACTGAACCATTTCTGTTTTCCTTGCTTAAGCGGTTAGAGGTGGACCTTGCGATGGCGACATCCTCGTTACATTGTCTTCAATTGGATCCCAGCTTGAGATCTCGAATTGCCGATGTGCTGGTGCCTATAACCAAGATGAAGGTATGCGCGATTGAATTGATAATCCAAGTTTCGATGCTCATGACCTATCAGGATACCTTGTACATTATTCTTGTCGCCCAAGGGCAGGTAGTTGCTCTCGTGCGACCAAGAAAGCACTCTATACACCCTAGCGGTTCGTGTCCTTCGAAACTCTATGCACTTCGTTCGTCAATCCTTGTCAGATATCCACATCATTGTCAACACAATTCACTCTCCCTCGATATATAATTCTCCCGCGGCAGCCTCATGGATCCCTCTATGTCTCCCAAAGTTCAACCCCGCAGGATTTGTAAACGCCTACATAACATTTCTGCGCAAACCAGAGCATAGCGAGGCCGATGCCACAAATTCCGTCTCGAGCGTCTCAGGCGATAGGCGAGCTCATCCAAATGGAAGAGCGATTGATGGTTTTCAGCATGTGGGCAAGTTGGATGCAGGTATCGGTTTAATATGCATCTGTGGAGGGGGAGATTTTGAAATAGTTCGAGGGTGGTGTGATACTGTCGCCGAAGTTTGTGCATTTATCTCTATTCCTGATTGTCCTTTGTTAAAAGCGGGATCACGACATTTGGCAGAAATTGAACAGTACTGGTTTCCTCGATTCGATATCGGACGCGATAACGTCTGGCAAGGCACAGTATTCGGTGTCCCAGCTTGGCATACCGGGATTGCGACACTTTATATACAAATCCAGACGCCATGTTCAAATCACGTTTCCGGTTTTCGAGGACCCTTACGAGGAAATCGAAGAGAAGAGGAGGTATTGCCCACAGTTCCGTGTCGTCAAAGCTACTTATCTGATTCGACAGAATTATAACCATGTATCAAGTCGTGTATGATGCTATTCATGCCAAGTCTGGCCAAAGTGGGCCGCTCAAGCTACAGTACATTCGCACAGAGAAGGAGATCGTCATGGGATGGGTTAGTCTTTCATTTCGAGCCCCTGGTTCGTCTCTAACAGGGATTCTAGATAACACAGCCGTTTGAGCTCTACGTTGTTCTATCACCGAGATTGCCCAAGACGGCGGTCATCAATGCTGCCAACTCGGTTACTCGATGGATCGAAAAGGAGGAAGCAAAGTTGTTTTTACGAGACGCACCGGTATTCTAAGAGGTCCCTGTGCCACTGTCGTGTTCCTTAGAGACGTGTTCATGGTGATCACGTGATGAGTACAGAATCGAAATTTCGGTCTTGTCCAAAGTGGAATTTGTATCATGTCTTTTTCGCTGCAGTCCTCGCTCTGGCGCGTCACACGGACGTTTGCGAGGTCTTTTCAAAACAAGGCTGCTCTCAGACCTGTACCACCTCCCCAAGGTATGCCTTCCGCTCATATCCTCCACCCAGTGCTGACGAAAGTGGCTGGAAGGCAATGTGACCACTCCTCAAGCATTTTTGCGTGCCATTGGGAGATCAACGGAGACCAAGGTCTCCATAGATAGTTGGAATGCATTTTGGCACACTTCTGGATATGACCTGAAAAAGGCAGGGGTTGCTGTGAAGGATCGAAGGCAGGTGCCAGTCGCGTGCTAGGCTACGGTCGCCTCATGTTTGACAGATACATTCTTTGGTGCATGGAAAAGTACAGGCAAAGGATGCTGGTAGAGGACTTTGCTCACGAGTCTCGGCCCAAGAAGAAGATACGAGGGTGAGTGAAACGGGGTGCTCCTGTACGAATACTCAAGCGCTCAATGCTCATGCACATGGTTGCTTGGTACAGTCGTGGTCCTCGAACGCAGCACGGCAAGCTGATACGGTCGCGTCGGCCACGATGACATGAATCGTACGCATATAGTCGTGTACACATTCGAAATGGAGCGTCTTTGTTGAAGTGAATTCAAGCGCGTGACTTGTGAGGGTCGAAAGGAGTGGCTGTGCAAGGGGGTAAGCCTACCACTTTATGGAGTCACATTCTCACGAATGCGCCGAGTTATTGGACTGACGGGACCAAATTCGCGGTGTTCTGTTGCAACAAGGCAGCCTCGATGTGATTCATATCGAGGGTACTACGTCGGAGTTACCACAAAGAACAAAAAACGAGGTCGGCAACGGGGGCTCAAAGACATGAAAGAAAAGATGTCAGAAGCTATATAATGGTTCCCCTCTCCCTTTCATCTCCGCAATCGCCCTCGTTCCGCAATGGCCTCTACCATCTATCGTCGCCAATCCATGGCCCAACTCTACGAGAAGCTCAGAGCTCAAGATGACGACGATGACATGGCTTGGCTTGCCCAGTATAGCCCAGACGATAAATCCGATGAACCATACGTCCCCATCGTCCGTAGTCCACCCGCTTTGTCTGCCATTTCATCCGCTTCCCCGGTCTCTCCCTGCTCCTCAGGGTCCTCAATGTCCGATCCTGGCATCGGCAACGAGTTCAGCGACGATCACTTTGATTCCGACTCGGATTCTGATGTTGATCCTGAACCCCTTTCCCTTGACTTACCGTCCGCAGAATTCGATCCATCCCCGTGTTCTCCTCTGATTTTGTTCGTATTCTCCCATATTTTCACCCCTTCCATCGTCTGACCGATTAGCGGCCAATCTCACGACAGCGCCACAGTGACGGAACCCGAGGATCCCCCATACGTCCCATCGTCGCGGGAGTCGTCTCCTACTCGGTCGAGATCCACGCGTCCGTCCGTTGAACTTGATTCGTCGCCTCTACCTGTCCTGCCATCTCTTTCCATCGTATCGCAACATGCAACTCGTTCCACCCGAAACTCGTTTGGGTCACATCGCTCTCCTGTTGAGTTTGACAACCCTGACCATGAAGCATATTCAGAGAGCGATGACAATGGGTCCGAAGACGAATATGTTCCATCACCTTCTCTAGGTTCTAGGAAACGACACAGACCTGCTCGTTCCGCCTCCCGTGCCGCTGTTGCCTCGTCACGGAAGCGGAGCACCGAAAATGCCTCTCGCAAGCGAGCTTGTCGTTCGCCACACCCCCGCAACACACAAGCGGATCTGGGCAGCGCTTCGGCGACCCCGGCCTCGAAGAGTAACCCATGGGCCTGCCCTTACTGCAAGTGGGTACAACGCAACCATCGCACGCCGGATCTCAAACGCCATATCCGTACGCACACTCGTCTCCAGCGTCCTGCGCAATGGGTATGCTGCGGAATTCCTGTGAAGGACGCGAAGCACTATGACCTCCATGAGGATGCCAAGCCTTATTCCTGGGGAGGCGAGATGATGATTGGAGGATGCTGCAAGGAGTTCAGCAGACGCGATGCTCTCAAGCGTCACCTCGATAACGATCACATACGTTGCGTAGGAAATTTTGCCGCATTTGCCAGCATCTGTGAAGATGAGGATTAGAAATGTTTGTCCACGTGGTGAGTCACGGTAGATCCATCGATATCATGTCCACGACTCACCTCGGTTCATAGATACCGATACCTTTCTCTCGTTGTATCTGTTACCTCGCCCAATCTCATGTATTAGCGCTGCTACCTCATACCGTGTCGTCCAGGAGAGACGACGTTACGATACCCACCCAGCACATTGTGATTGATATTGATGTACCACAAGTACGAGAAATGACCGTTACGTGTGGGGACTGGAGCAGGGAGAACGTTGGTCACTTGATGCGGTCATGGACGCAACGGCCGGTTTTGGTAATATCAACCGCGACGCGTCGATCAATCTTTGGCTGGCGCTCAGAATGTGCTGAGGTGGAGATAAGAATCTCATAGGTACATGTTTTGGTTGTGTACACAAAACACAAGTACCCTACACATAGCGCTACACACTGTCCAGCTCCGGAGGCTGTCTGGGCTGCCGGCGAGCTGCATGCCCAGGTAGTAGGAGAACGTGTGACTGAGCTTTGTAGTTAGCGGACGGAAGAATGATTTGTGGAGAGAACGGGAATGGTCTCTACAGCCGGAGCACTCATGGGTGGCTGAGGCGTGGACGGAACGACATCCGTGTGGTTTCTGCTAATCAGCGCAGACTGAGACCTTCTGGGTCGACGAGCTGTCCGTCTGAGTTGCGTCGGCAGTGTGCGGGGGTGGCATCCCACAATTCCTTGTAACGACAGCAGTGGACGTTGTACAGGAAGCGCCCAAGACAGAGCACACGAACTGATTTATCACCCCCTCCCTCCGAACAGTTGCGAAAGGAGGGTTCGTTGGACCTTTGGGTGTCGGTCATCAATTCCCTAGAGCGATTTCGCCTGCGGCGGGGGGAGGCAGATCTGGATCTCCATGATTTACGTTCCTCCCGATGGTCAAACCTGGAGTTGTGAGTGCGAGCCGTGCCAATGCCTGACGTCGGAGCCTTCGGCTTGTGCTACTAGCTCCTCCATCTCGGATTTCATTCGTTGCTGGTCGTTTGGTGAATTTTGAAATGTTGCATCCATTCCCAGCCTTGATCTCGTCGTGCCAGACGCGGCGCACTCTCGCTGGGTAGCTGTCCAGTTGGCTTTCTTGACATGCACAAGGAAGCTGTTCTTGGCTTGCATAAAACTCTCGAAAGAGAGTTCTTGGTTGGGCAAAGCGTTACGGGAGGCCCTAACTGCTGCGACCGAACGAACAATGAGAATGCTGTCGACTTTGGAGATGCTGAAGATGTCATCTGCTTTGGGATTTGTCGTTGCGCGCCGCATCTGCACAACCCCCGGTTACCAGAGCTCCATGAAGTCGCAAGTACTCAATTTCTGCATTGCGTACCGGAGGGCGCGGGATGTTTGCGATCGATGTGTCAGGTTCGAAGCCATTCATTTTGGGTTTTTTTCTTTTTTGGCGTTGCGGCGTTCTCGTTTGGCGCCTTGTTGGCGATTTTCTCAGCTTCTTCCAGTTTCCAGTTGTCGGCGTGCGCGCTCGGCTTCGAGTGCTGCGCGTTCTGCTTCTTGCTGCGCTTCGACCCATGCAGCAGCTCGTCTGTCACGGTCGGCTTCCCAGGATGTTACCAGCCTTGAGTCCTTGGCGGATGACTTCGAAGTCCGGACTAGCATAGTTTGATGAATTTTCTAGGCCAATGTACAGTACGGAAGGGAGCGCTAAAGAGCGTGCAGAAAAGGATTGACTAGGGAATGTATCGAAAGCTGCTGCGATTGCGGATGGAAGTAGCGGAGAGAGGGACGCTGCACCGCCATGTACCGTGTGCCTTTCTTCGTGTTAGAGCCGCCACATAACCACTATCATTAATCAACTACGTCCCTTGAGGTTGCAGTCCGCCCATTGCGCGCAACGACCCCAACGATGCCCACAGTAACGCCGAGTGGCGTCCAATACCGCCGTCTCTCCATCGAACCCCACCGGGCACTGTTGACCCCTTCCGCATCCCCCTCGGTGGGACCCCCCGAACGACCACCCACAAAGCGAGCTCGTCTCAGAAGCACACCATCCTCGTCCATTTCAGCCACTCCGTCCAAGTCGAATGAGTCGACATCCTCAGCAGATTTCAATTCCGCCCGCAGAGCCTCTACTCTTCGCGTGCTCAACTCCTGGGCCCAACTTGCTGAACGGTACAATAAACGGCTCGACGAAGACGACATCGTCGATCTGTATAGCGGCGCCATAATAAAGAATCGTGGCGTACTCAAAAGTGCACCCAGGGATTATCACATCGGTCACTTTGCTCGACCTGAAGGTAACCAAGATTATCCAGACGCCGACCAGGATCAAGAGGACAGTGAGCAAGACGACGACGACAACGAATTTGGTGCACTCCCTAGCGATGCTACTACTGACGACGACGCTCCAATCTCGAAGACAGAGCTACTCCGTGGGGTGCCACCTCTATCAGCTACCACCGACGCGGAAGACCTGAGAGAGTTTTTGGAAGCGGAAAAGAGAAGAAGAGAGCTTGCGGGGAGTGAAGAGGATGAAGAGGATGTGTCTCCGGAACAGCTGGACGCCATCAGGAAGGCGCTGGAAGAAGAGTCGCGGAAAAGGAAGGCTGCGCTTGCCGAGCAAGCCCAGGACATGGCGAGAGCAGAACACCCTACGGACTATGAAGGTGACACTACACCTACACGTCCGTCCACTCGCGTTCCGCCATCGGATGACGAGTCAGAGGACGAACTCGCCCTCTGGATGCGTGACGAATCTACCGCTATATATCCGATTTCTAGAGCCGAGTCTGAGCAGGATGTACGTGAGGTAGAGCGGGAAGTAGTCGAGCTCACGGACTCGGACTCGGACGAAGAATTTGAAGCAATATTAACACGCCCTCCCCGTTTCACCAGAGTGTCGCCCTTACGTACCTGTTCAGCATCCCAATGAGATCCAATCACTTCAGTCTCCTCCAGACAGCGAGCGTGGGCGGTCCAAATCCCGGAAGAGTCTAGAAGCAGATTGAATGGCTGTGTGATTAGGGATTGCTACGGGTATGCAAAACCCGCTGTGCGGGCATTGCCCTATATGAGCTTCCTACCGATGCTGGCGACGACGCGATTACCGTATCGTGGTCATTGTCGCAAACACCCGTGCGCCCTCGCGTCGCCCGCCCCCGCCTCGTGTCGCTCTCACCTCCCCTCTCCCCCCGTCCTAACCGGCGACGACGACGACGACGACGTGGCAATCGCACCATCGCGACTGCCGTGTCGTCATCGTGGTCATGGCCATGACCGGCGTGACCGCGCACGAGCAGCCTTGTGCTGTGCTTTGCCATCGTGCGGCAGCATATCTGCGGGTGCCCGTGATAATCCCTATGTAATTATTCCTTGGATGTCAGCCAGATCCTCGAAGGAGTACTTACATGACGAATGGAAGAGCTTCAATCATGCGTGATCAGAGCGACGGTGTCACGGTGGTATCTCTACAATAAGCTAAAGCTTCAGCCGACTTGAGCGCTTATTACGCTTAGACGCATATGCACTCACGCACCTCAAGCAGCAACAATCAATTCCAAGACGTCCAAGATGAGCCCTCCTGGCATAGCACGTATCACTGGTGCTGTACGAATATTCACTTTTCGTCGGGTCAGACTTCCGACACCAAGTGTTGATAGGAATTGGCAAGCATCATCAAGAGCGACAAAAAACCCTGGAAAGGTATATAAAGGTTGTTCGTTTCCCAGATGCCAACTCGGACCTTTATTCAGATTATCTAGTTGTCGATGTCCGTGACAGCGATTGGAAGGGGGGAAATATCAAGGGATCATACAATCTCCCTTCTCTGAAATTTCAGTCTAGTGTTGATGATCTTATCAGCAAGACTAAAGAAGTGCCTATAGTAGTCTTTCATTGCAGGTACAGCCAAGAACGGTGCGTTTCTCGCTTCCGGATTTACATCCATCCTCGATCTGATTAACATGTGCATATAAATAGCGGACCAAATGCTGCTGGGGTATCTATCTTTTCCAACAAAATGTACTTCATCAATCATTGAAACATGGATGAAAGGTTTACGACACAAGACGATCTCGCCAAGAGGGAGAGGCTTACAAGGATCAGCAGGTATATGTTCTCGAGGGAGGATTTGCTACATTTGCTACCAAGTTCAAGGTCATTCCGATCCCGTGGTTCGACCAATCACCCATTGACATACTATAGGATGACCCCCTTCTGGTAGAGAATTGGGACGAGAATCCAGTGGTTTGGTGATACGTGTGAGTAGTAGAATGAAGGAGACACTTCGTTCAACGCTGCCAATCAAAAAAGTCCAAGCCGGTCTTAGGTCCCCTCAGAAATTCTATCCTTTGATTCTTTCTGTTTGATAAATCGCTTGGGCATCTCCTCGACTACTCTTGCCAGTCTTCGACGTTCAACTTCCAGGTTCTTTTGACAAACCGTCCTGCATATCATGAGTGTAAATTGGTAACTTGACTGGGTGGACGCATACCAGGTTCCTAGGGAAATGACCATGAAAGTTCCAACTGCCCAGTTAGATGCTACAAATGGGCCTATAAGATCGAGGAGTGAAAATTGTGTAACATGAACCGTTGGCGTCATCCATACTGGCATTCATTGCGCGAATGAATCCTACACCCGCGCCGCCGGCAATCCCGCTCAGCAAACTGTTTCGTGCGCATGGCATCTCTCCGAGTCGCTGAAAGTCATCAACTATCGATATTCGCTAGCGTCGCAGGTAGTTTAGGCCGTTGTTTCTTTCAAGGGAGAGTTCGCACCTTGAACGCGACCCATAGGTCTTGCCAGTAGTCACCAGTGGTCTCTGTCTTGTAGATTGGTTGTCGTAAACCTTCAGGTGGCTCCCCAGTCCCTGGAGTTTTATTCGAAGGAACGTCGCTGGACGCCATATGCGCGCTTGGGTAACTTGGCGTGCCGTTGAAACCCGGTCGACGCGACAAAGTCAATTAATGTTCGTGACGTGATGTCACGCGTAGTTTAACTCCCAAATACATGATCCCATTGACTCCTCGGTACATACGTGTACCCTTGTATATAGATTGTCATCTCCCTTGGTAGGGGTCCCTCTTGGACATTACGAAAACAGTACAAGGCAACGTTTACAGTATGGGTGAACGTGGATTTGGGACGTTCTTCCTTCAAGCGGCAGAAAGCTGGAAAGAGGATTGCGGACGAGATCCCAAACCGCTCTACGCAAGGCTTTGAATCAGTCCGAGAAATTGTCTGTATTGAATCTTGGAATACGTGCCACTTCGTATATCTTCTCGATCCACTCCATGTTTGCGACCGAGTCTTCAGGTGCCATCCAGGAGTCAGGTTCTCTGCCTTTAACCCGATCAACGAAAGCCTCCAGTTGATACCTATATGTTGACCACCACTCCTCTCCTCTGAGACCAGAGGCTGGGGAAAATTTGTATGCTTTCTCCGTTCTCGCTTTCCCTCCGGCAGGGGTCACTTTAATAGTGTGGAATATTACAGGCATTGGGAAGTTGAATAGCTCGATTGAGCCTTGGTCACATACCACCCGTACGGATACATCGGGCCATCGAGGAATGAATCCGAGTGACCAAGGTACGGAAAAATCACATTTGATTGTGGCCTTGATAGGTTCTCCACCAGGGCCCAATGGGGGAAACAGCAAATCAGCTGAAGTCGCAGTGTCGATGCGGGCGTCTTTGTAAAACCTGATGGCGAACGCGGAGACGACCGAGGTTGGATTGCTCTTTGCCAGATAACGGACACAGCTGAGCGGATAGCCTAATGCTCGGTCTCAATCGCATCGCTCATCAAAAAGGAATCGATACTCGCATCCACAATCCATCAGCGCGCCACCCCCAATATTGTAGTTCAGTCGGATATCGTCATCAGTAATAAAACCTTTGGGAAAGCACAGAGCAGCATGCAGTTCGGTTATGGCACCCAATTCCCCACTGTCAATTATTTCTTTGACCCGTTGTATGGCAGGATGGAACCTGGGTAAATATCAGCCTTATCTTGTAGCTTGGGATCATATGTCATGACCTGCCTATAATGAAATGCTTCCAAGAGCACAAGTCCTTTCCGACTGGCGAACTCAAACATGCGCTGGGTCTCCTCTGCTGAGTTACCACTCGGTTTTTCGAGTAAAACATGCTTTCCGGCAGCGAGCGCCTTCATTGACCACTCATAATGCAAACCAGCAGGAAGCTAAAGATGCGACGAGAGCGGTTAGCAATGATTGTGTTGTGTGTAAAACGAGTTATGATTCCATACCGGATTGTAAATGACGTCAATTTCTGGATCATCCAGCAAATCTTCGTTTCTGCTATCAACTAAAGTCGGTGTTGGTGTACTATAGTGATATACCTTGATATCCATTTTGTCCCCCATACCATTTCTTGATGTGGTATTTCTTCGCGAACTTCTCTGCCCTCCCAATGTCTCGGGCAGCAACCGCGTGGACTTCAACTTCAGCGTGGCTCTTTGCAGGTGTGATAAGAGCGGGGGGTGCAATCCTGGCCGCTCCCAAGATGCCGAACTTTAGTGGTGTACCATTGCCCTGTGTGCTGGTGGGTGCTGGTGGGTTAAAAAACGCCTTCTCAGGGGAAATATTTAGCCCTGTAACAAAGACTCTACTCATGGCTCACAGCATTGATCCGTTGGAAAAGCCCAATGACCGATGCCATCTTATGGCAGGATCAAATCCTAGCCAACGAGCGCTGTGCGAGTTTTAGTGTTTCTAGGACTCCGACTCCACCCGGCCGGGCCGCCTCAATGTGTTACCGAGTATAATAGTCTTGGGTACTACAATAGATTTGATGCCATCTGGACGATGTATGTTTCCAAAAAGCCAAGGATAAGGAATATTAGCGGAATCCGGTCCGCACTCTACATCGAATTTATGATTGATCGGGCCGTTCAGAATTTCGCTTCGACTCGGAGCGTCGAGTTGAGGCCGCGGAACAGTGTTTACGGCGCGCTGGATATTGCTTCGTTGAACTGGTTCGGTCAGATGGATGCAAGGCAAAAGCCAACCAGCGCGTTACTCCCTCGATCCGATCGAAGGCGGTTCTCGATGCAAATAGAATGAGAATGAATGTCCAAAAATACACTCAAGCGTTCGTTGCGCTCGAATAATTGCAACGGCGAGTATGACACGCGTTGATCTAACTTAAAGGGTTTATCAACAAGTCCGGGCCGATGGCGAGGCTGTATTGCTTTGGGCCGAAGAGAAGTTCTCAACATCCTGGATTGCCTGATATAAACAAGAGCTTCGAGGCCGGAAGACACGGGTAATGTAATGGGCCCAACGTCGTTGGGTACAGCTGCATGATCAAAATATTCGAAAACGATATTAAATATAGATGGCGAATGATGACTGGCCCATTACTCACGGCTGGCGAAAGCTTAATTTAAACACAATACTTTCATGAAAGGTCGGAAAATGATGACGTCCCCAGGCGTTCATCTGCCTGGTTCAGGGCACGATGCAGATTTACTACTGTAGATTCAGGAAGACCGAACATTTTAAGAATATAGGGTACTGCGCTGTGAGTAAGAAGAATGCGCTCGGACGCGGCGTCCGATTCCTTGTCTTTATCTGCAATAGCGTCTTCGGATGCGGGCTTCTTTGCCGAGGGCCCCAATGCCAAGGGTGGTGGTGGGAGGCTCCGGGATGTTTTTGAGGACGAGGCAGATAACACATATAGCTCGTCGAGCTCTAGGCTTGGATATGGTTCAATTAACCCGTGGTCTAGGAGCGCAGACAGATAACGAGAAGACCTATAAGCTGTGTTACGGGTCACCAAAAAAAGTTGGGGAAGAGGTGAGTCAAGTCTTTCGCAGGAAAGGACACGAATATAGCTGACCTCTGTAGTGCGACCACGACCTCCAGACACAGAAAAGGAGTGGCAAGTTAGGTATCACCGCTATGCACAGCAAGCAATGTGAGAAATAAATATTCATGCAGCATGGATGGTGCGTACGTATTATCGTGATCGGAAGGGTGAGGGGAGCGACGAACATCCACAAGTAGAAACCCCTTCGATGTCGTGGTCCGCGACTCGTCAATAGAGTCTGCAAGTGAGCTAGAGGTAGATTCACAGGGTGGTCTTCTCCAGCCAGAGGATGGGCAGGATATAAAGAAGGGGGGTAGATGAGTGGTATCTATGTGCAAAGATAAATTTATCGAAGTCATTACACCGTGTTGGGCAGAAAATGACATACATACTTTGGGAGGAGGGTGTGATTGACTACTATTCTCTCCGGTAGCGTTGACTTGTTTACTGGTCAGGGGAACAGCGGGTCCCAAGGATGGATCAACGCTTTTGAGTGCCAGCTCCTCAAAATCTATTTGGTCGGCTACGCGTTCACCCAGTTCATAAGTCCACAGCTGTTTTCAATGTGCATCACCTTTCTCGCAATCTTTGATGGGAACGTGCCCACCTTCCAGCTGCCCTTCGGAGCTTTTCCAAGGCCAACCCAGATATCCGCGGCCTTGTTCGTCACACCCTTCAGGACTCTCTTGTGAAACGGGAGATCTCCGAGTCCATGGCCAGCGGAAGGTGAAATCAGGTCGAAATGATAAAAAGCCAACGTAGTGTTCGCGTTGAAATTGTGAGATGGTTTCATTTTAGAACACCTAGACACTGTCACCCTAGCAAGGGGAAGAGCGATGATGCGCATCGAGTGTCCTCCCTTTGCAGGTACGTTCATCGTGGTAGCGAGTTGTGACTGGTCATAGCAAGTGGCACATGATCGAGTACCATTGACATCCAAGCACGTTGACAACACTTAACGATCCTCCGCCATGAACTCACCCGATCCTGGCTCGCCTGTATCCACCGATACATCTGGATCACCTCCCCCAGACGACTTTCAGTTTTTGAATTGTGATCAGCAGCAGGTCCTGGGACCCGCTGACGCTCGTTTGCTCAGCAGCATCACAACCTCACTCACTTCGACGTCGGGATCCTCGAAGCGTCGTCTCCCTGGAGGATCTTCTTCTGAGGGTCCACAACGTAGAGATCTGAAATCAAGGAGGCGAGAGGATGCGTTTGGTCCCGCAAGTGGCTCGAGGAGAGCGGTCATCGAGGGACAAACTGGCCACTCGCCCAGCAGTGGCGTCGGTGGAAACAGTACATTCCAATCAAGGGGAGATTATGCCTCTCGCCGGGACAAGGAGGACCTCATCGATATGTTTTTGGTGGAGCAACTAAGACAAGGTCGGTCACCATGGCGTTCTAGCCGTACTTTTCCCCTCGTTACCTTAATTGGTTGCTCGTCAGACTTTGGAGATCCATTCCTGGACCCTAGTTTAAAGCAAATAGGCTGATTGGTGTCCGCGTCAGCTACAGGCCCCACGTAACGCACGTTGGTGAGTATCCACCATCATGGTCATTTATCTTGCTCATCCATCCTCGGAGTTAGTTGCATTGCCCCTGTGATCCTGGGGAGGCGCGACCTGGGTACAGTCAATTAGTATTTGAACCTTTGACTGGTACTATGACATTCTTTCATTGTTATATCTGGTGTGAAGTGGTTGCCCTGTTTGACTACCTTTCGTAAGGTTGCGTATCTTCAAGATGCACCTTTTGCGGTGCTGGCGGCGAAGCCCCGCTTTCGTGAGGTTCCGCTTATTGGAACGGTGATGACTTTGCTTTTTCGAGTCATTGCACTATCACGGTTTGCATCTCCGTGAGTTTAGCATTTGCCAGATTACTGGTGCAGTGGATCGAAAGGGTTCTCTGCATCCCGCGTTCCATACAGGGCAAATTTAATTCCACCTTTGATCGGATATCTCATCCTGTTTCCTCCCGTTTCACCCCAGTGATCCCCAATGGACGAATCTGAACGGCCTATGGAGTTGACATATTCATGGACACCGGTTTCATCAAAGAGAAACTTGGTTGTGAACAGTGGATATGCATATCTACCTTATCTTGACAGTGATGAAAAGAGCCCCCTGGACAAAATCACACCCCAAAGGTGGAGGTATGTTTCAGCATGGCATACATTGTCCTGCTCTCCTATCACATCAGGATGAAATATTGAATTTATTGACAACAAAGAGTGCATTGAGAAGCCCAGCAAATTGCAAGCTGATGGTCTTGCTAGAGAGCATTTGCATTATCTAAACTTGGCAGCACAGGTGCTACTAGTCATTCATGCCTTCTCAAGGCATCAAGTGTCATGAAGGCTGCTGTTCTCATGAATCCTGAGGAAGTCAACATATTTATGAAATCCAAAGGAGTCATTTTTCAAGACTATGGGCAAACTTTGAGGTGTCACCCCATGTACCAGTCTTTTGAAGCAATCCTGATAGCTGAAGCATGGAAATTTTGATGCTTGAATACCAGACAACAGGATGGAAGATGATATATGCACACTAACATCTTGAGAATATGTATTACCTGCTTGCCAGGAATGATAATTAAGTTTATCTTTGGTTCAACAACCCAGCCTGATTGATATACACCCTCACAAACCCACTGGCAGGAATTGCTCACTTTGGTCACAATGTCTATCATTGCCAGTCAACATCCTTCAACCAGTGTTTGACATCACAGCACATAATGTGGCTCTTCACCCAACTCTAACAGATGGACCTACCTTAACCTGAATAACAACCCTTTTCACACCTTTATTGCTTAGTTCCAACAAGTATCATTATTAGTACAGTGTTCAATGTCTACCAGAAAGTGAATAATGATTCAAAGAGATCACCATGATACAACTTTGCCAGTGTGCAACACTGTTAACAACCTGGTGCTTATTGTCCAGCAGACCTACCATTATGGTGTGACACTGCTACATCAGTAAACCAGCCCTTAGGGTTAGCCGAGATCCCAGGTTCTTGCTGACATCTAGACCTGCACAGCTCTGTCTAGTTCTGTCACAGTCTAGGAGCTCCTGCAATTTTTTATGTACATAGGCAACAACATGAGTATACCCCAGGGTATTAGTGATCATACCCATACCCATACCCATACCCATACCCAGGGATATACCCATACCCACACCATGGGTATGGGTATGGTCATGGGTCAGTAAAAGTGGACCCCAGATACAACCCATGGTGGGTCATACCCATGGGTACCCCATATTCAAAGCAACAAAAAACGTGATCTAACTACAGCTTGATACTATAATTCTGGATTTAGAGTTATGATGATATGTCATACACTGTGACACATGGCCACATACCCACCCATACCCACAGATACCCATACCCATGACCCATGGTGGGTATCTCATACCCATGTCTTTGCCTATATGTACATACTATCTTTGCATCATTATATTCTTGTAAACAGCGTAGTAGATCAAGTTGTGTCCAACTCGGGGCTCAAATATGTACAGTGTAGTAAATCATGGCTCATGCAGTGGGTCTGGCCATAGTGTGCACAGTCAACTTCAATTGACTTATATTACCCTCTGAGTCTGAGTCACTTCTATGCTGTCTAGTACATGTGTAACGTACCCTTCATGTACCACACGCTAGTCTAATTTTACATCCAAGATGGGAGAGGCTACACAAGACTTGGAACTTGTATGTACATCTGTCAAGAGCCTGGTGAATTGAAAAACTTAATAGACTGAAAACATTTCTCACTGTAAATGGACAACAGCATGTGGATGGAGTGATCCTTGCACATTGTATACTCGAGTGCAATGGGAATACCACTCTTTCAAATCACAAAGTGTTATGAACCTTAGGTCACACAGGTACTCAAACCCTAACCCTAGTCATGACTCTCACGCCACACCTCATGTATTTCATTTCCCTAATCTAGAACATTCTAATAAACATGAGTATTTAATCTCTGTCTTCATATATCTATATCCATAATACCTTACTCACAATACATCATCTCATCAGTCAGCATTCCCACTGACATAGTCATAATTAGTCATCATCTATCTAAACATGTACAAACATTGTAACAGTATATAAACCTGAATACAACACCAAGAGAACTCAGTCAAGTTCTCTTCGGAATACCTCCATCTTCTGCTCTTGTCTCTAAAGTCAGTATCTCACTGAGTAGCCTGGTCCTTTTTGGATTGGAGTTGCCACAGAAGAACTTGACTACAGTTTTGACCACTCTACTCATCTACCTCACTGTTACATGCGGCCCCTAGTGTTAAAGGGATATAGCCGGACTCCAGGCTTAAGAAGACCTCGTTTCACAACTTTACCTTCTTGCGCACTTGTGCCTCTTTTTCCTTTTATGTACACCCTGGTGATACGCTGGTGAAGGGACTTAGCTATCTAGGGCAGTCCAATGGTGCTCTCGAGCGAGCTTAATCGGTTTAAACACCGCCACAAAAACACTTTCACTTTCTTCACGCTTTGGTGAGCATCCTCGTGTGGTGCACTTTATTATACTCTGAGTTATCTACACTCCAATGTTGTCGAAAGAGCAGTCTTGTGCCCATTGACTAGGAGCTACGTAAATTTCTCTACTTAGGCAAGTCGGGAAGGCTATTGGCCCGATTGCATCTTCGTGGTTGGAGTGAGAAGTCCTCACCCAAAGTTTTCATTTATACTTTCTGGATGTTTAACCCCAATCTCAGAGTCAATGTGACCTCCTTGATTAAACGAGAAGAAACTCCCTACCTATACAAGGTACCTGAATACAACCCAAACGACTTCATCCCAGGTCTAATCAAAGAAGAAGAAGAAGAAATCCCACACCTCACAGACTTCCTTGCGGCAGGATTCACAAGTAATGAATTCATGGAAAGATACAGATCCCACGGATACCAAGCATCAGCGGTCCTTCTAAGAAAAGAACCAGGACACGCAATACCCAGATACCACCCTTACCAACGTGGACACGTTCAGGGATCCCCCGCCGGTCATAGACACCGAAGAAGAAGAAATACAAAGCCCAATCCCCCAAGATCCTCCTATGCTGCCGCCACAAATGGCATCAATCACAGACATGGAGATTGCCATGGACCAGATCAACCAATTGCAGGCAACAATCACACTCCTGCAACAAAACATAGCTGGTCTAAGAACCACCAACACTAAAATAACAAAGAAGGTGGACATAGTGTCAGACCCCAGAAACTTCGATGGGGACTACATGAAATTTGACCAATGGAAGGTCAAGATATTGAAGTACATTGATTATCACAAGGACACGTTCATCTCAGACCAAGATGTCGCAATGGCTGTGTTATCAAGGGTCGGACCGAAAAATGGAGAATCGGACAAACATTGAGCAGGTGAATGGTCCACCCAAATTTTAAGAACATATCTGGAAGAAAGTAGGCACGCATGGCCTACAAGACAAGAACTCTGGGACGAACTGAAGAAATGGTTCCACCCCAAAAACCAAATAGACGAGGCACAAAACACCCTCCTCACAATGAAACAAGGACTTCGGGAAAGAACTGAATCATTCCTAGTCCACTGGGAAGCCGAAGTCATAAAGTCCGAATGCACTCCAGACACTGCAATCATACTGATTGAAAGATCGGTAAGAAACGAGATTATGAAGGAGATTTTCCTAAGGTCTTTGCATCAAAGAATGGACCTAGAAAAATACAAGGAAACCATCAGAGAGGTGGGAAATGCTATGGAAGCATATGCCACCTGCAACAAGGGAATTTTCTTCTTCGATCTCAGGCCAAAAGAGGAAGGCAAGAAATGGCGAGATCCAAACACCATGGACATCGATGCAGTTAACACCTGCAAAATGAAATGTTTCAATTGTGGAGGCAACCACAGGGCACCGGACTGTAAAAAGCCGAAAAAGAAATGCCCTGAGTGCAAGTTCTTGGGAGGTGGACACTCCTGAAGATGTTCAAAGTCCAAATCGGTCAGAGCTATGGAGATGAGCCCTGGTCTATCTTCACCGCAAGAAGACACTCGCATGAAACAAATTGCGAACATGGACTATGAGGCAGCCGCGTGTAACTTGCCAAGTACTTTCCAAACAATGATGAACGAGATTTTCACTGATATGGAAGGAGTTGTCATAATCTACATTGACGACATATTAGTATTCACAAAAATGGACAACCAAGAAGAACACGATAAGATCATTCTAGAGGTCCTTCAACGACTAAAGGAAAATGATCTATTCATAAAACCAGAAAAGTGTTTCTTCCAAGTAAAATCCGTAGAATTCCTTGGCATGATAGTCTCTGATCAAGGGATCGAAATGGATCAAATGAAGGTCCAAGCAATCAGGGAATGGCCCGTTCCCACAAACGTAAAAGGTGTGTGAAGCTTCCTAGGCTTAGCAAACTTCTACCGCTGCTTCATCAAAGATTACTCGATTGTAGCAAGACCTTTACACGATCTAACAAAGAAAGATGAACCCTGGAAATGGGAACAGCGGCAACAAGGAGCTTTTGACATGCTCAAGCGAGCATTTACCACTGCACTGGTACTCACATACCCAGATAACGACTGCCAATTCTGAGTAGAAGTAGACGCCTCAGACTTCGCAACCAGAGCAGTACTCTCCATGGAAAAGGATGGGAAATGGCACTCTGTTGCTTATTCGTCACACTCCATGATGCCAGAACAAAGGAATTATCCAATAGCTGACAAAGAAATGTTGGCCATCATCCTGGCACTGGAACAATGGCGCCACTATCTAGAAGGCGCAAAACACAAGTTCGAGATCTGGAGCGATCACACAAATCTCCAGTACTTTATGAAATCTCAGAACTTAAATAGATGACAAGCGAGATGGGCGCAATACCTATCGAGATTCAATTACGCCCTAATAAACAAACTGGGCACATCCATGGGAAAGGCAGATGCGCTGTCAAGAAGAGAAGATCACGCTGTGGGAACAGAAAAAGACAACCATGGAGTAATAGTTATCCCAGCAGATCGGATCTCCAAAACAGAAAAACATGTCACAATACATGGCGCTGAAGAGATGCTGTTAGAACAAATCCACCAAGCCCAAAATGAGGCAGCGGTACCCGACGCTGTAATGGATGAAGAGGGACTAATAAAGGTCTCGGGTAAAATATATGTCCCAAAAGGAGACCTATGTCAAAAGGTCATAATCCTGTACCATGACAGCACTGTGGCAGGACACGGTGGACAGGAAAAGACATTCGAGCTAGTCTCACGTTATTACGTATGGGAAGGGATGAGATCCCAAATAAAGGACTATTGTTCCCGTTGTGAGCGCTGCACACATATAAAGCCGAGTAATTGCCCACCGGCAGGCAAACTACAGCCAAATCCCATTCCAAATGGACCCTGGGAAGACATTTTGGCAGACTTCATCACGGACTTACCCACCTCTAACAGGTACGATACAATCCTGGTGGTTGTTGACAGATTCTCCAAAGAAGCAGTGTTCATTCCCACAACAAAAACAATTATATCTTTGGGAACTGCCAAGCTATACAGAGACCATGTATGGAAAGAACATGGACTTCCAAAAACTCTAATATCCAACTGTGGACCACAGTTTGCCGCCCAGGTCATGAAAGATCTCGGGAAAGCCCTAAAGATCAAACTCCGCATGTCCACTGCCTTCCATCCCCAGACAGACAGACAAACAGAGAGAGTTAACTGTGAACTCTCACAATATCTCCGACTCTACAGGCAGAAAAACAAGATGAATGGGCAGAATGGCTGAGTCTAGCCCAGTTTACATACAATTCTAGAATTCACTCAGCTACCAAGAAGTCGCTGTTTGAAATAACACACACCTATGAACCACGCATGGGAATTGCTCCCACAAAAGCGAAAGCCCCCACGGCAATGGACTTCATAGATATGTTTGCAGATACGTTATCCCAAACTAAAGAAAACTTAGAAAACAACCAAAAAAGGATAAAAGAAACTGCGGATAAACACTGCTCAGAGTCACCTCACTACAAAGAGGGAGATAAGGTATGGCTGGCCACAGAAAACCTTAACTTGCATAACACATGCCAGTCGTGTAAGTTAACCAAATGATGGCTCGGTCCTTACAAAGTAATTGAAATGGTTGGTGAGAATGCCATAAAATTACACCTCCCATGCTCAATGAAAATACATCCAGTGGTAAATGTATCACGGGTAAAGCCATACAAAGAACGCCTAGAAGGCACACCTATTTATAAACCTGGACCAGTGGAAGCTAGCAAAGAAGGCGAGGAACTCCACAAGGTCGATTATATAGTCGACTCTTGCTTATGTGGAAAAAGACTCGAATTTCTCGTACATTGGAAAGGACAAGATGAAGTCGACTGAACGTGGGAACCTGAAGGAAACTTCTCATGCGCGAAAGAAGCAGTTCGCGACTTCTATTTATCACACCTGAGCGCACCTCAAAGACTGAGGATGACTCAAACAGACTTTACAACTCTATTTAACCCTTACGAAAATTACACGGAAGTACCTGCACTGTGGTCTCGCCTGGAATGTGAACCTTAGAAGGGGGGTAATGTTACAAACCTTAGGTCACACAGGTACTCAAACCCTAACCCTAGTCATGACTCTCACACCACACCTCATGTATTTCATTTCCCTAATCTAGAACATTTTAATAAACACGAGTATTTAATCTCTGTCTTCATATATCTATATCCATAATACCTTACTCACAATACATCATCTCATCAGTCAGCATTCCCACTGACATAGTCATAATTAGTCATCATCTATCTAAACATGTACAAATATTGTAACAGTATATAAACCTGAATACAACACCAAGAGAACTCAGTCAAGTTCTCTTTGGAATACCTCCATCTTCCACTCTTGTCTCTAAAGTCAGTATCTCACTGAGTAGCCTGGTCCTTTTTGGATTGGAGTTGCCACACAAAGTGCACATGCCCAACCAGATGATCTGCTGTGTGCAGGTCCTCCTGCGCTTTCTCTAGTATAAGGTGATTATATTGAAGGGTTAGTGTATTGTGATGGATAATCTGAAGGGTGAGGTTCTTTCACATAAGTCATACTTGTCGATCTGCGTGTGCAGCTTTGAGTAAGAGATAAGCTTCTGCCGAGTTGTTTGGAGGAGGCACTACAATGTCTGATTCCTGTGATTTAGAGCAAAGCTTGTATGGTAGGAATTGTGGCCAGTGGAAGGAGCCTGCTTACCTGCAAGTCCGCATCCAACATTCCATCCTCACTATCACTGTCAAAATTTTCCTCAAGCCCATCAGAGGAAGTGCTGGACTCAGGGAGACTGGGACGGTTTACTGCCACATATATTTGGGCGATAGTATTGTTGTGCAGGCGAGGAAAGGGTGCAAGGTGGAAGATGTCATCTGATCCCTTTTTAAATGAAGGTATAATACTGTAAGTGTCCCAATGACACATCATTTTAAAATAGTTATATCTCCATGCCATGGCAACCAAATCACATGATCAAATTCTCAGTATCAGGGTGAGGGTTAGGGCTATCAGGGACCCTGCAGGAGTGTGAGCTAATTCCTTCAGGCTCTCTCACAAATGCCAAGTCTTTCCATAATGACCCAACATTGGGACACTTTTTTGAGCCACTGTACTTCCATTCCACATCGCCTCAATGGCTATGTGTATACTTCCATTCTACATGTGTTGCATGCATGTTATACCCTCTTCCATTCCTATTTATGAACTCTTAGACCATATCTTCCGATTTACTATTTATCATACAGACTATTAGTATATCTATTAGATCTACAATACACGGGTGTACATAGAATAGATGGTATATAAAGCGAGGTGACTAGCTGGACATCCTCCAGTCTAGTTCACCTCGAAGTCTTCCCCAAAGCTTCAGGCGAGCTCATGGGCCTACTACTGCCCCTGACTCATAAGTCCCACTCCTCTACCTAGATGGTAGATATCGACACAAGGATCTAGTTATCAAACAACTCAGGGGTTACTACACCCCCTAGGTTTTGGGTTGTTTCAGAATGGAAGGTTAATAAATAGAAATGAAAGATAAGGACATGCATGCAATGCATGTGTGCATAGAAGTAAGGGCATAGCCCCTATCACATTAAATACTTGCTACCTACATGTGGTGTGGTAGATCTCTAGGTCATGCATGCCATCAAGGCATGTTGAGGCAGTGGCCTTATGGTAGACATGAGGGATACCAGATCCCTAAGATCTGATGAGATCTGATCTAGATCCAGTGATGCAATGTGCATCCTGAATCCTATAATGTCAACAAAGGTAATCAATACCATGTGACTGATAAGATAATCAGTCTTGCTGATAAGCTTGATCTTATCTCCAAGATAAGATATGAGACTTAGTGACTGGAATGCACTTGTGCATCTAGCCCTTGAATAGGGGCATCTAACCCAAGGATAGGGGCTAGAATGGTGTTAAAAATGGACCTGTAACAACATATATGATGGGCACTCCATACCAGTAGACAAGTAATATCACCAAGCAGTGTCATATCACACTCATTAAGATCTCTTACCATCATATCAACCATTGGGACTTTTATGAACAATGTCATCACTTTCTCAACCATAAGGAGAAAAAATGATCCTTTTGCCTTTTCACCAACCTCAAAATGGCTTACATTGCCATGGCTGATGAGTTAAGCCACAAGGAACAGGAGATATGACTCAATAACCCTGGATTGTCTTGGAATCAATATGACATGCAGCCCTCCACAAATTCACAATCACTTTTCAAGAACTCACATTCCCATATCTCTCCTGACAACAAGTGTACATGACTTGTCACCCTCTGCCCCCACTTTCCCAACCTCTCTGCCAATGAAATGTTTGAATGCCCCAGAATCAGTGATCTATGCCCTGCATTGGATGACTTCTTCTCCTCTAGCTCATATACACACCAAAATGGTCATCATGTTGCTCTATTGAATTGTCTTCTTCCTTTCTCTTCAGTTGATGCATGGAACAAGTTTCAAGTCCAACTGTGCTCAGTACAAAATCTCCTCATTGTCTCACTGTCTCAAACAGTTCAAGCTGAGCCTCCAAGTGCATTGTTGCCTTTCAGCCATGCAAACATGGTCCTTCTTGCTCACAAGAGCAGCAACTTGCTATCATCCAATGCAGATGAGCATATGTGTCAAACAATTCCTTTGTCTGTTCTTACAGGTTTCTAGGCTATGTTGTGGCCCAAGTGCATGGAATATTATGGCCCATCTAGGCAACTGCATGGGTATGGCTAACCCACATGGGTCATAGGTAGTATGTGGGTATGGGTGTGGGTTGGCCTTTTGGATACCCATACCCACCTTGTACCCAACCCATGGGTATGGTGGGTATTTCACCTGTGTTTAACAGGCTATTAACTTGGCTGCTTTCTAGTCAAACATGTTCAATAATATCCTTGCCCTGCTTCACCAAAAACATCTCAACCAGCCAACAAACTTAACCACTATCTGGCTTCTGATGTTGAACATGTCCCAGATCCACTCTCTTGGTGATACAAGTGTTGCACAATATATCCACACCTATCTCACATGGCATGCAATTATCTTACAACCCCTAGTAAATCCAGTGTTTTTGAGCATGATTGTATGATTGATGATCAATACAGCCATTTCTATTGATATCAAACAGTTGTTTAGTCATGGCTGGCTAATTGTACCTCATACACAGGCCCACCTGTCAAGTCAGTCTGCCTGAGCATTGATGTGTTTAGGTCAATGAAGTCTACTCAAGCTTATCAAGGATGAAGATGTGCTTGCCATCAGTGTTCTCACAGATGTCAAAGGTGTTGAGAAAGCATAAAGGGTGGGATAGTATAGTAGTCCTACCATCCATGTAGCTGTACATACATATGTTTGTTGTGCTAGTATGCTATAGTGACTTGAACCCATGCATAACCCATGGGTTTTTCATACCCACAAGATACCCTCACTGACCCATGAAAGATACCCATACCCACCTCATGGGTATGGGTATATTGGTGGGCATGGGTGTGGGTACAGGCCCAGATACCCCCAGGGTATACCCATGATATTGCCTAATGGTAGATGCTGAAAGAGTACACAAAGATTATGTAAGTTTCATTGAGGCTGCAAATGAGGAAAGTAACTATGTGGTCACTTATAACATGATCCAATCACAGGGGCAGGTTCAAGGTTTGAACTAGTTCTGAACCAGTTCTCTAGTACCTGACAAGCTCTGAACCTGAACCTGAACTGAACCTGAACCTCTAGGTTCAGTTCAGAGGTTCAGGTTCGAACCTTAGGTTCAGAACTGAACTTTGGCAGCCCTACTAGTGAAGTGTAGCATCAAGCTACTAGTCATAAGTGCAATTGAGCACTAGAATGTGCAAGAAATAGGGGTGAAAATGTAGACCTGTAACAGGCTCTGCTGCCTTGATGCAACCTCATGGACTATTTCCTTCTTTACTATAGATCTATAGATTAGATCACAACATGTACACATTGACTGTGGTCGCTATATATACCCAAGGGTTCTAGCTGGTGTTCCCAGTCTAGTTCTCTTTGGATTTCTCCTACATAAGCTGCCAGGGAGATATTTTCCTCGACCCCACCAGTACTCAGGGCATAAGCTAGCCCCCAAGTCCACTCTAGCACTTTTGGTTCACATCCCTGCCCATCAGGCTCGGGCACCCCAAGACATAGGGGTTTGGGTTGTTTCAAGGGATAGCTTGGAGAATCACACAGAGCAGCTTTGCTTTTTGGATTAGCTGATATATCATAAGGACAAATTGTAATGCCAATGAAAAATCAGTAATATATCAGAATTGAATTGTTTCATAGAGTACTAGTGAAAACGGCGATACGCCAATGATGTATCAGTGGAGGGAATCTCATTAAATTATCTACTAGCACCATTATTGTATCACATTTTTAATGGCAGTACAATGATTTGATATATTATTTCTACTGATACTGGTGGTTTCTCTCGGTGCCAATCCAGTGGAGGACTCCGTGCAACATCCGGAACAAGGGCTTGGAGCCGGCCGCTGGTTGCTGAAGTTGAGCTGAGCTGCTATGAAGATGCTGGCATTGTATCCAATGCGGTAGAGCAGACGACGGATCTCATCCGCTACTGGGAGGTAAGTTAAATCGGCAACATAGTCCTGCAAGCCATACTAATTTACGATACATTTTCAGAAGAAACAAGCCGCGTACTCGCTGCTTTTCCGCATAGTTTTGGGCCTCCTCCCGGCACGGGTATCACTTGTGCCTTGCGAGCGCATTTTCTCGCCGAGCAAACTCACGCGCAATGATAGCCGGAACCGCCTCTTCCCTCTAACTATCGAGGCATTACAATTTCTCAAATACACCTTCAAGCAACCCCACCTTAACTTTACCCCACCTCTCGTCGCAGAAGAGATGAAGCACAGCTTTTCAGGATTTGTTACTCAGAGGGCAGCGGGTGAGCTCAAGGAATTGGGCGGTTGTGGCGAACTCTACTGGCTGCTTACTAATGAGATTGGCGAGTAGACTTAGCAGTGGCAGACTTCGTCATTAATTGGCATTCGCTCGTGATTTAACAGAAGATTCCGGGCACTTCATTCAATCAAACTGGCTCGAAGTGTGCCGCAAAATAGACTTCAGCTCACTCCGATTCGCTTCGAGGCAACGCTGCTTGTAGGCGATTCGGTGCTGCATGGGGGGTTGGTGTGGCGTGATGGGCTTACTCTGACAGTCCGGTATGGAGGCCAGCCCTTTTGTCCTGATAAACTGGACATGAAAACTACACCCCCAGCATTTCCGATGCGTCTGACCCAGGTGGCTCAGCCTTGACGCGACTGCCTGGCCAGGAATGTGCACATCCTCGCTTGACCGCGCTGATCTCCTTCTAGACCGCATTTTCCCCCGCCCTCCTCAACTTGGCGAGTAGACGGACTCGACGGGGTATCTGTGATGTTGGCTGGGCGGTGTGGATGGCCTAGGTGGGCTGTCCATTTGTGTTTAGGGCCATCAATGCTGACTAGCCTTCTCTGCAGCTAGTGCCTTCATTTCGAATTGTAGCATGCGCTGCTCGCTGTGCCGTCCTTTTCACCTTGTCTCCCAGTTGTACTGCGCGGTCCTTGTGGTTTCCCCGCCGGAAATGGGCCTCGACGCTTCTCGGCTCACCCAACCCCGCCCTCTTGACCCCTTCGGCCATTATCTTGATATGACGCGTTCGTTTTGCCGCCGCACCACTCCGCATGGCTTCCACGGCACCTCTTAGTTAATTCAACGCCTTGCGCAACGTTTCGGCTCTGCTTTTCGCTTTCGAACTGATAAGATGTGCCGTACCGCCCCTGTGCTGGCTTGCATCGCCTCTAAGTCGTCCCTAAACGCAGTGGTGACCGGCCGGTGCGGCCGTTTCGCCGCCCAGCTTGTTTGGCTCGACTCGGCCTCCTATGGGCGAGGTAAGGGTAGCACCTTCTCCCCCTTCTCCCCCCCATGCTTGTTGTTCGGGGGCTCGTTCTCTCACTTGGATGGTTCTGGTTGGTTTATAGGCGGTGGGGGTGAATCTTGGGACCCATCCTGTGCGTTTTCTCCGCCCTGTAAGGCGTGCTGGCGGTTTTCTTCACCGACCACCGCACATCGCCCTCGGACCCCGGTACTCCACCCAATCGACACGTTTCGGCACGCCACCGCGCCTTCCCCCACCCAATGTGCCGCAGCATTCGCCTACGGCCTCCCTCGCCCGCTGCGTCTGCGTTCCAGGGATTACGCCCGCTGCTCACAGCACCAAATACGTACCTTATTCCTTCAACGTACTGCGTGCCTCTCCGAATTTACTTACTGCTCGCTTTCATATATACGGTTCTCTGGGTCCAGGTGCTGCCCGGGGGGCCTTACTACACTGAGCCGCCGCCCTCAAATTCCCAAGGGCTGGACCCACACCACGCCAACTTCAACCTACAATCTAAACCCTGAGTGCCCGTCTGTCGTCAAAATCAACTGGTCCTGGGTACCCCTCTGGCTTCGATTCTGCTGCCAAGGAATGCCATGCTGTGCTTCGCTGGCACCT
The DNA here is from genome assembly GCA_038089915.1 of Sutorius australiensis. Lineage (NCBI taxonomy): Eukaryota > Fungi > Basidiomycota > Agaricomycetes > Boletales > Boletaceae > Sutorius > Sutorius australiensis. Next base: position 107,726 of record JBBPLR010000027.1, read on the forward strand.
AAGACGTTTTTGGGAGTCCCCTATGGCCCCTAGTGCTGCACTAGCAGGGGGGTTGGGTCCATTCAAGCCTGGCGTGCTCTACTTGCTTTCTACTTCCCCCCGCCGTACCAGGCCGTAAAAAATGCTTCCTTCACCCAGCCAACCCCGCTTGAAGCCTGGACGCCCACATGGCCGGCCGGCCGCTCCATTTTTATGTCCCCAGTAAGCCCTTTCCGCCTCCCTCTAAGCTGGCTCTCCGCACTATTTGTCGGAATCGCGCAAGCGTGCGTGCAGCCACGCATCGGACCGTTCCTTCATTCTCGGACCTTCATACCGTATGTTCTGCACTTTCATATCTACTCACCCGCGTTACCGCTGCTTCAACCCTACATTTTACGTACCGCACTTTGCATCTGAGTACTTATGCCCATGAGTATATAGCTTTTCGCCCAACGGCCGATACCTCAGTCCGCTTGCCGCACACGGCTGAGGTGAGCCTTTTTCTTCATTACATCTAACTAATACTTATGCTGTACAAAGGCCGCTCCACCTAGGTAATTAATGCCGGTCCGCTCACCGCACGCGACTGGGACCGTTCCGCCTAGCCGCACGCCCTGCTCCAGCCCTCCTCTTGGCTTCACGCCAATGTAGGGATTCACACGGAATGGCGGGTGGGGACAAGCGGCCACGTAAGCTTCGCTCACTTTATGCCCCCTGGATCCGAAGAAACCATACCACGCACCCGCGGCTCCTTTGACTTTGTCAGGGAGCGAGGGCGGGGGGGATGCTCGTAGCAATGCAGCAATGCGCGCCCCCGCCCATTGCACCGGGGCAGGGGAAGCAAGCATTTTTGCTCCGTTCCTGCGTAAAAGCACTCACATCCACGCCTCTTGCCCTGCTCGCAGACTTGCCTGTTCCCCGGGCCAAATTCGCATGAAAGGAGGGCTGGGTCCCGGTGCTACCTTAGGGGCCCTGCTTAGTGGCCCCAGCAGGGTTAATTTAGCACCTCCACCCTATGGCGGTTGAATTCTCTTGGTAAACACAAACGAAAAAGTCACAAGCCAATTTATTAGTTTGATCGGCTGCCGCCCGCTCTATGAGCCTCGAAGAAGCCGCCCAACACCCCCCTTACCTCCCACGCATTTGCGCTAACCCCTCCTGTGCTCAAGCTGGCATCATGGACTCGAGTGCTGAAGGCAGCCCACCAGTCCTTTTCCCGCACCACCAAGTCAGTAAAAAAACCCGTTGCTCTTCCCTGAACTTCCGAGAAATGGAGGATGGAGTGGATGCTGCTCTCAGAGATGGGCTTCCAAGCCCCATCACGCCACTCCTCAATGGCCTGAACGATCTACGGCGGTGAAGGCGGTCAGACGAGCACTACGTACTCTTTCCACCATGTACGAACCAGTTTAACAGCCAGGCCAGCATTGGCGGGCGTGCAGCCAGGGGGAGGAGGGATGTAAAACGGCGGCGGATTGGAAAACCCGTGCCTAAGGGTTTTAAGAACCCCAACCAGCACGTCATCTGAATAATATGGAGCTTCTTTCAGAATGCGGTCCACCACCTCTTGGTTCTTCCCTGGTGTGAGCTGCATACCAATGCCGTAGTGAACAATTACCAGGTGTTTTGCAGCTTCGAAAGCAAGACAAGCATTCTTCTTTGCAGCAAATGAATCTTGAGATTCCAGGGCACCCACTGCCCCCCCACTGGGCGAACCTAAATCGTAGATCCAGTGAAGAGCCTGGGAAGCAGAAATGTATGCAGCGGCCTGCTCTTGTGAGATCTCCAAACCCGGCGGAATGCGGAGGTCTTTGCCGTAGTGCACAGCAGCTGTGCGTTTAGTATGCTGGCCTTGAAAGATGACGGCCTCGGCATGATCCTTCTCAGTTGGGCCAGAAGAAGGGGCAAAGTTTTTTAGGACAAGAGTAAGCAGGTCTCGTAGAAAGCTACTGCTGAAACGAACGGGCGATTTTGAGGTCCCCTTTCGAATGGCGAGGTTTACGCCAGTGCCTCCCCACAGATACGGGTCTTGCTCTCCGCCAACGCCCCCCGGAATGGAGTGGACGAAGATGTGCGTGCTGTGGCGCGGAGAGGCCATGCCCAGGAGCGCCATAGCCTTTATTATGACCGGCCGAAGTACGCCGAGGTAAAAGAGGGCGGGTTTTGCCAGAGAGGGCGGTAGGGCCCAGAGACACTGCCACCGTCCCCCGTCCCTCTGTTTAGCCTGAGGGTTTGCAAGACATAGGGCGCGGTCGACAATAAAGAGATTTCTCTTGCTTCCAGAGGTTAGCTCGTGGTGGTATTGGAACTGCGCAATTTGAAAATCCCGGGGAGGAATGCCGCAGGTGAGCATAATTGCGCAACAGAGGGCAGACAGCACGTCGTCATCCTGCTGCAGCCATCGCTTCAGCCCTGCGCGTGAAGCAAAATGGGCCGATTGGCTGGGGCAATCCGGATATAGGAGCAAAAGGCCGTCGTACACGGCAGTGATCAAGGGGGTAAGAATTGGTATGTTGCCCTCCTGCTGAAAGATCGAATTGAGGCTACACACAGAGTCTCCCATGCCATTCCACTCAAAGCCAACATAGAGGCAGCAGCACTGAGGGGGCAGAGCTTTTGTGATGAGTGCCGTAAGCTGAGATATGGACTCGTGAGCAAGGGTGCGGAGACAAGAGAAGGATAGCATCTGAGCGCCTGAAATGGTGTGGACCTCAACCCCCTCGGCAGAGGGAGAAAATCCAGAATATTTATGTTCACGGCTTGCTGTAGGCCAGGCCTGAAACCACACTGCCTTCATGTGGGTATATGGCGTTGCATGGCCATCACAGTGGTCAGAAGCTCTTGGTTTGACCCATTGGGCGTTTTCCTGCAGCCGCCTAGCAGTGCTCAATGCGACGCCCATTTGCAATTTTAATATAAACTCACTGCATGAGGCCTTCCTGTCCTTCCGCACCCATGGGCTCGGGAGGGGTTAGCAGGTCCATAAGCGAAGCTAAACCTGCGGTAAGTTTTTTGCAGCTATTGTTACCGGGTACTTACCGCTGAGTTCGAGGGTCGGACCTTCCTGCACGCCTTGGAGCTCATCGGTGGCCTCAGGGGCGCTTTCGATTTCGCACTCAATTTCCACAACGAAATCTTCACCTTCAATCGCTTCGTTTTCTACTTCGCTCCAAACTGCCGGCAAATCGCCCCCTGTCAGGCTCACCGACTGCTGTAGCACCCCGCCTCCCCAGTGTTCTGACTGGAAGGGAAAGAACGGCTTGCCATGAAGCCTCGCATCGTGAATGAGGATGATAAAAAACGCATGCTGGAGGGCTGAGCATTCTTTGGTCAGATTATTGGCGCTTTGAAAAAGATTTTCGGGCAATAGCGACCCTAGAAATAAGGAATAATCGGTGAGGCAAGCCCACCGGTGGCCAGAGTTCAGGGAATGCTTGACCAGGGTAACAAAAAGGCTGTGCACCAGCTGAAGAACAGCCTTGGGGTCGCAATGCTCTACAGAAAAAATATAGGAGTATAGGTCAACGCCTGCTCTCTTTTGGGACAGAGTCAAGGTTTGCAAAATGCTGCAAAGGGGTCTCAGACTTTGAAAGATGCTGCAAGTCTCTCTGGAGGCCCCCTCGGGAGCCTCAGTCCGGCACCAGGTTGCGTGAAGACACCACAAGAGCAGGGAGATGCTCTTCATGAGGGTGCGGGCATAGGTGCTGAGGGTCATGGCTTTGAGCTTTCGCAGGCTGGCCTTAGTGCTGAGTAAAAGGCTCGGTTAAAAGCTTTGCTGCAAGAATTGGGCAAACCAGGAGGTACCTACCCCGCTGTTAGCGACGTTACCACCTCATGTCCCTGTGAAAAAGCGAAGCGATTTCCGTCCAGCAGGTACCCTGGAACCAGAGAGTTGATCACCAGGAGTCCCCGGTATAGGCGTGCCTCATCTCCCCCCAGCGACTCCAATATCCGGGGGTGGGGGCGGGAGATAACAGGGGAGATGGTGCTGAAAGGAGGGCTCCCTAACTCCTGCAACTTGCTGGGCCATCCCAGCTGGGTAAGGAACGGGGCCTCAGCAGCAACATCAGATACCCTTGGCGCTGGTTTGCATTGGGGCATTTCGCTTTCGGCAGGCGGGGTCCAGCTAGGTAACAGCCGGATGACTTTGGAGAAATCTGGATCCTGCCTGGACACTTTGCGATGCGGCGCCATGATGTAGCAACCAATTAGGGTGCTTCGCTCCAGGGTTACGCCTGCATGCTTGGCCTTAAAGTGCTTCTCCGGTGCCGAATAGTTAAAACTTTTTCCTTTCGGCACCCTTGCGCAGCCCCATAGGCAGTCACTCTGAGGGCATACGAACCCTGGATGGGCTTGAAGGCCAGGAATGGGTCGGTCCATTTCAGTAGGGAGAGGGGGGAATGACTGGGGAGAGCTGCCGCCAATTACCCCGTGAGAGGATAAAACATGGCGTGCAATGGTTTCTCGGTGGGACTTTATGGCAGAAAAGCGCGGATTGCCACCCTGGGGCTTATGAACAGCATGAGACAGGTGAGACACCAGGTCCTGGGGGCGAATGATGACCTGGCAAAGGTTGCAGACAAAGCATGCTAGGATTTCCGGGCCTGTTCCAGAATTGAAGGCGAAGTGGCGGTACTCAATTGAGTACGCCTTGAGAAATTCACACTGGGTGGATTTCGGCCACGGAAAGCTCCCCTCGGACTTATCTACGTGCGATAGCTGGCGGCACTGGAGCTGCCCAGCAGTGACAGCGCAAAGCCCCCCCGCACTGGCACCGTCAGCTTTGGTGCTGTAGCCCCGTACGCTTCGCCTCGAGCGCTTTATTCTCCTCCGGTGCCCTTGGAAACCAAGAAAAAAATGTAAATTTCAGCATTGCAGCGGGCCCCTCAAGCAACATACCGCGCTCCCCCTCCGCCCCTTCAGCACCCAGTTCCTCCCCCTCAGTGAGCCCAGCTAAGCATTCGTCGCCTGAGGGCTCACTCTCCGCAGCTGCCAATTGGCGAGGGTCTGGGTCATTTTTTTCTTTGCGGCACTGCTGACCTGTTCCAGTGAGTAAGCCTACGAGGGGCAGCGGCTGGTTGCAATTACATACCCCCGGCAGATGTATGGTCAGTTTGAGAATAGCGCCGCTTTTGAGGGCGATGCCAGGCAAATTCATGAGCCGGGCAGAGGACTACGCCCTCAAATGTACCTGGTGGAGCTGTTATTCCCGAAAGGCAGCTTCCGCGACCCCAGGAGAAGGGCTTACTCCTTTTCATGGCAGAGCGGCGTAAAGGAAAGCAGCGATGTTGGAAAAGTCTGCGCTAAATCGGCTAGACCCAGCCCGGGGACCTTTACCGCCCGGCCCTCAGGGCTGGGGGCTTTGTCGAGCCAATTGGGCCCGGGCTGCTTTTGAAATGTCTGGCGTAGGCCGAACTCGGGGTTGCCCCCGGGGCTAAAATGATTGAAGAAGGCAAGGAAACCCAGTGAAGGCAGGTTTGAAGGGCAGATTACTGCTGTGGGGCCACTGGACCGCGCCTTATGGGCTAGGGCGTGCTGAAGGACTTCGAGCAAGACAGGTATAATGAGAGCTGCTTCTGACGGAAGGGGTGCCTATCTTTTTCTATTTACTAGAGGCTCCCCGTCTGCGTCAGCGAAAGCGGTACTCTCGGCATGCATGCTGCGTAGAGGAGGTGACTTAGGCGACTGCGGTGCAGTGCAAGAGGGTGCATGCGTGAGCTACGCAGTGCTCCTGGAAATGGGCATAGAGGTCGACTGGAAGCCAGAAGAGGAGGCAAGGAGGCGCTGGTTTGGAGTCCCTGCGGGCTTGCGCCCAGACTAGTGGCCGGCACTGCCGGCCAAAATCACCCTGCTCGGCGGCACGCGGGGAGTTTTAGGCGGTAATGGTGTTGGATTCGGACAAACTGCATCGCGGCCGATTGCGAGATGTCCCGCGGTATCGTACCTGAAATCTTGTCCGTGATCACTTCTTTCATTATGTCTGACCCTTTTGCCTATGATACTTTGTTCATTCGACTTACATACATTACCCTTTGTTTCGTCTCGCGCTTGTACCCTCGTCCTTGTCCGAGCGCGCTATTGTTTTCGTCTCAACCCTTGTTTGTATACTTCGACCGACTACGCATATAGCTCATCCTTTCGAGACCGCTCCCCTCAGTCCGTTGTCTTTCGCGCACGACTGAGGTGAGATACTTAACATTCCTTTATCTGCCTACTCGAGCTCACACGTACGATAGCATCGCTGTCCCTCGATAGGTAAACCATCTAGTCCGTTGTCTTTCGCGCACGACTGAGTATCGCTGTCCCTCGATAGTTTAGGAGCTAGAGCGGGAGCGACTACTCTCAACACCGCGAACGTACGGGATTATATTACTGACGCGTACCTAGAGCGGGAGCAACTCTACATGGTACCGTAAGTTACGAGCGTACGAAAAGGGAATAAAAGTGCACTCACACTCTCAACACCGTGAACGTACGGGATGAGGTGTGAGTTGGTGGGCGAATAGCATAAATAGGATGTTGGAATACCAACATCCGGGAAAAGCCACTGAGAGTATACCAATGGGGGCTGCGTGCTCTAATAGTGGAGTACGCGTTGGATCGTCTGTTCCAACAGATAGCCGTCGCGCGCCTGCACCAAGTTCTATAAACGGCAGTTCGGGGCGGTTTGTATTCGACGCGCGTACGGATACTAAGGCCACCCGGCGCTCTCCGCTCAAGCATCCGCGCATGCAGCATATACAGAGGCAGGCCAGCAAAAGGACAAATTCCCCACCAATTGAACAGCAGACCAGACCAGCCCACCCCCTCACCATAGCGGCAGTGTGGCAGCAAAAAAACCCTTCGGCTACAAATGCACTTGTAAATCATTGAAACTGCGGAGTAAAGGTGATTAAATAATAGAAGTAAGCGGAAGAGATATATTGAGAGGATGGAAGAAAGAGAATGGAAGAAAAGCCGCCACCCCATAGAAGCAGAGTGGCGAGAAGAATGCAAGCAGCGCCGACTAGGGCGTCAACATTTGAGGCTGTTGGAGTAAGATCGCCGAAAAGGGGCAACCACGGCACGGCGGCCACAGCGGCGGTGAGAAGCTGAAGTCCACTTCGACACCCTCCAACTAAAATTGAAGGCAGATTGCGCTCGAGAGGCGATGCTTCCGCGCCACACCGGAATGGCGGGGGCGAGGGGGAGGTTTGGCTGCGGTAAGGTACCGAAAAGGGCTGAAAGAGTCACAAAGAAGAGCAGTGCGGCCGAAGTTAACCCCAAGGAAAGAAAAGCTTTGAATAAATACGGAGGCGACTGCATATTGGGAGGGACAAGAGGGGGCGAAAAGCGGAAATATTGATGGGGGTCTGTCGGGCTAGAAAATTGGTCAAGCAAAAAGAAAGGCTGCAGTCGGTTCATCTTTCGCCATTTACCCGCGAGAAATTTTTAACGCGCAAGTTGAAAGTGCAAGATAGCCTGGCCAAGCAATGTGATGTCCCCCATATGCCGTGGATTCAGCGAAGTCGAACGGGCTCGCGCTGCCTGAGCACTTGAGCTGCCTGTGGCAAGAGGCGGCTGCGCCTGACCCGCTACCTTTGCCCAGCTCGCCCTCGCCGGAGTGGCATCGGGGGTGAGCAGACGAACCAAGGCGTTGAAATGTTTGAAGCCTGCTTGCAGGTTCGTCAACCGATCAATTGCTTCCCCGGTTCTCGCGAACACGTCAATTGTCCTGGACCTGCGAGCAGACGCGCTGACTGAACACGGCAGCTGACTGCTAGTGGCACTTCCTGCAGGTGAACCCAAAGATGTAGGGTAAAGCCCCGCATACCAGGTGCCTGCAGAGGGGGGTCGCTGACTTGGCCAGTGGACTCTGCGCTGGCGTGCGAGGCGGCGCTGGCTGTAAGGGCGGCGCCAGTGAGTTGGTTTCCAGTCGCCGCGACGATAACAGCCGCGCAGTGGTAGACGAGGTCGCCTAGCGCCTTGAGCCGGCCTGCGCGGAAGGACTTGGCCACGTGTTCCCCAGGGAGATCGGCGCAAAAGGCGTGTGCGAAGTAGACAGAGCCTCAGAAGTGCTCTGGCACGATATGGGAGGAGAAAAAAGCACGGCGGATGGCCCCAAAAAGTCTGTGGGAGGCACGAGTCTGGTGCCGGGTGATAATGGCGCGCCTGTTGGGAGCGGCGCGGAGGGGCGTAGGGGACGAGCGACATATCTGCGAGACTATGCACTGCGTCTGCTAGCCTGGCGAGAGGGATGAGGCCAGAGCGTAAGGCGTGGCAAGGGAGGGGTGTTTAGTCTGCTTCTGCGGCTCGAGTTCCTCCTCCGGGACTTCATGAGCACGGGCATGCAAGAGGACGCAGGGCTCTTTCGGGCTATGCTTTCGAGGCAGCGATGGCGGGGTGGCCGGGCGGTGCTTAGGCTAGCGAAGAGGGCCAAGGACCACCGCCCCGCCAGGTTGTCCTCGTACTCTGGCAACGTATACTTCCTATGATATCCCTGGACGTGCAATCATTTCTCATCAAAAATGAACTGACAGACCCTCGGGTTGTCGTGTCGGATTTACGTCGTTATATGGACTACAGAAAGATTAGTGGGGGGTATTGGGCGGAGGCAGAACAGTTGGTTACCTGCCGCCGAAGATCAGATGGTGAGACCCAAGTATATCACGGATAAGCTCACCGATTCACCGAGCCTTAGCTACTTCACTCGATGCTCCATTTCACCTCATTTTTCCGAACTTAATGGAGGGAGTAGCTGGTCTTTCTAACGGTTGCGGTAATAGTCGCAATAGCACTTCTTGGGCTTCTGTCTCCGAGAGCACTTCCGGCAGTTCCGACACTGGTGACTTTGGTGGCACTTTGGACAGTGCCACTGACATCGATTCAGAGTTGGACGACGCTAATTGATGGAACACCTGCTTGTACTTAGTGCATATGCACTGATGAAGGTTGTCATGGGATAGGATATCAGGGCTGGCTTATAGGAAAAAGAATACGTCATACTTGGACTACTGCATTGAAGTACCGGATATTCGTCAACTGAAAGACCTGCGAGCTGGAAGGGGAAGAAGTTGAACGAGGACAGAGAGTACGCAAGCGATAACCCTAACTTTAGGCATAGGTGGAAAGGGAAGGGGATTTCATTGGCGTTGCGAAAGCACATTCGTCTGCATTGTCTTCTGAGTTGGTGGAAAGGTCAGATACACCGGTAGTAGACCAAGAGGCAGGGGGAGAAGGGCGGGATTCTTCTATATCGGAGAGCGCATGACTGCCAGTCGGCAGATCACCAGGGAAAGAAGCGTCGGTCATGTTGTACTCGGAGATGATGTTGCGGTGCGGGCGTCCGCGTGTATATCAGTACCAGAGACCTAGCGATCCTGCTGGCACACTACTGTAAGGTTCCGGACGTATGATTGCCGCAGCAGCCACCAGATACTTGCATCCGGGTCCAAATCTGCAGCACCGCAACTACCCCTAGTCAGGTTCATTGATCATCGACTATCCAGAACTGGCGACCGCAAGGTGGGCTTGCACGGAATGAAAGATTCGCCATAAGAGGTCAAACCACGGTCTCGTAACCGGTCGCTTTTGCCGTCGGAATTCAGCGGATGCGGCTTCCCGTAGGCTTTTAACCTGTCGAACAGAACATTTTTTTCCACAGACGGAAGGTTTGCCGGCGTGTCGGCTCCAGGATTAGACCTAGTCTGGTGACCAGCCCGTCTAAAAGAGGAAATGCTGAGGCGGAGCATTCCGTCGATAGACAGTCTGGTAAAATTGGTTGTGGCGTCTGAATGCTGAGCGGATTCTCATGGGAACGTGACCGCCATCCCCATATATGGACTAGCTAGGACGGGAGCCACTACTTGAGAAGTAGCCGAGAGTGTCCATGTTTGTCCTGCTCTCTCGGGCCTGCTCGGCTTCATAGCTGGCCGAGAAGTCGGAGACTGAATATACAGAAACCTTGCTCCCGCTCACTACGTACAAACCATGCCAGCCCAACCTTCGCAGGTTACCTATCTGAACCATCAGTCAGATCAACACCAGGAATACATCACCCACCAACTACTCCAAGTTGCCCAGGCACTTCAACATTTCTCTCTGATCATGGCAGATCATATCCAACAACCTGCTGGCGACGTAGCCGAAAGCAATTCTAAGCAGGTTCGGTGGACGGCCCAAGAGGAAACCGCCCTCGTCCAATACCTGGTTGAGCACAAGGCAGAGCGGGGTGATGGGAGCTTTAAGGATTCAACCCTGCATGCTGCACTCAATCATATCAGGGACCTTCGTGTCACTGGGAAGGAAAAGGATCTGAAAAGCGTGCAAAATAAATGGAACACTGTAAGACAAAGTTTCGCGATATCGGATTGAGGCTGATCTTCCCCTAGATTAAGGCGATCTTCACGGCGATTGTGACATATCGTAAACAATCAGGCGTGCACTGGGACAATATATTGGGCGCAAACATCAAAGGAGATGCAGCGGCGTCTGTGTTTGAAGAGTACCTCGCGCACAAGGTATGAGCCTACAATTGCATCCAACTAAAACATCTCATTTGTTTGCAGACGCATAAACATATGAAACGTTTCCGAAACCAAGGCTGGCCGTTACTGGAGATGGTGGAAGAAATTTATCCAAACGCTAGCGCGACCGGACGCTATGTGTATCACCCTTCTAGCGCTGCCCCCGCCCCCACTTCTACCGCTCCCACCACTCCTGCTGCTTCCACTGCCGCTACCATCCCCGCTACCCCCGTTATTTCTACCACCATCGCCATTCCTATCGCTCCTAGCGCTTCCACCATTGGTCCTGCCGCCGTTGCAGGTGGGGGACAAAAGGACGAAAATACTGGCGGTAGTAGCATCGATATCGACCCCATATTCCTTACAGAATCCACAGATGCTATGTCGTCAGCATCTCCAGCCGTTGCGTCAACACCAGGCTCCTCCATTTCCGGCAGAAACAAGCGCCCTTTTTCAGTGGTGTCACCCGACAAGTCCAGCCTGTCGCAGGGCCAATCGCTATTATTCTCTCCGGGCGTTCAAGCATCGTCGTACTCAGTTCCACCTTCGTCTCGCCAATCTTCCAAGCGTGGTCGAGCTACCCCGAAGGAAGCCCAATCGGCAACAGGAGTTGTTGCCATGAATATGGTCAACAACTCCATCCGCAATCTCACCGACTCAATTTCCACCATCCTCCCCAACAAGTTGTCGATAATCAAAGAAGCTGGGCAAGCGCTCTATGGCATCCCTGGACTGTCAACCGACGAAATCGTGAAGATCGGCACTCATTTTACCCAGCACGAAATCAAGGCGTCGCTTTTCCTCTCCCTCAAGACCAAGGAGCGCATCGCATATATTCGGTGCCTTTGCACAGAGCTCGGGGGCATGGTTGGGCCCAGCTACGAGGGCGACGCGGAGATGGAGTGATGGCGGGGTGACGACAGCTGGTACATACGATAGCTGTTGTACTGTACTTTGTCTGTGCTGTTTCGTGTAACTCGAACAATGTTTTCCGCGGTTCCAACGATTTAAACACGAATGATGATGGATTGCGTGCTAAGAACTACAGGAAATGTAAACTATTCCGAAGCATCGCTGTCGCTTTCGAACTTGTCACCGTGATCACGCTGCAATAAAACTGACTGGTAGTTCTGCCACATTGCCTGGGCAATCCCATCCCGCTTCTGCTTTGCTAAGCCATCGTCCATGGGGTGAGTGCTACCAGGTACACCAGCACCGGCACCGGCACCCGTGTCCTGCTGTCCGTGGCTGAACATCCATTCTTCATCGTCCTCTGGCGGATCACATGGCTCGTCGTTAGCATCGTCGTGAAAGCGAATAAAATTGTGAATGGCGCATAGCGCCGCAGGAATCTTGACCTGGACATTCATCGAGAATTCGGCTGGGAGGAGTAGAATGCGGAAGCGGCGCTTGAGAACTCCGAAGATTCGCTCAATCACATTGCGGGCTGAGGCATGGCGAAGGTTGAAGAGCTCCTCCTTGTTCGACGGACTGAAAACCAGGATCAGAGGTGTGATTCATGCGGTAGAGTGCATGTACCGGATGCTTGCGCGACCCCACTCAGCCAAGTGGTATCGCACCCCGCGATACGGAACGAGGAGTTGCAGCCGAAGCGGATAGCCTGCATCTGCGAGTAGGTATTTACCATCAGGGATGTGCAGATCATTTGAGATCGCATCGTCGTAGACGCGTGCATCTGTGGCAGATCCTTCCCATCCCAGGAGCAGGTAGGTGAAACTAAGGTTGAAGTCCGATACGAAAAGCCCATTCTGGGACAGAAATCCCTTGCGATTTTGGAAAGCTGAACGGAGGTAGCTTGGAGGGGCGACAGCTATGTGACTCCCGTCGATCGCACCAATAGCATCACGGAAGTAAGGGAAAAACTTGGGGTTGTTCCGGATCTTTGGCGGAACCTCTTCACCAGGTGGAAAACTGACGTATTTCACATAAAACGGCGGAGACGAAAAGATGTCAATCATTTTTTTAAAATATCTGCCATTTAATAAATATCAACCGGTGAGACAGCACTTTGTTGAGAAGTAGAAACGTACCGGCTGATAGTGTCATTCGAGCGCTGGAAACGCTCGCCAACATGCCGAACCGTAAGCCCGGTGACCGACATGTATAGGGCGATTGCGACTTGTTCTTCCAGCACGACATTCTGGGAGTCACGGTGGCCCATCTCACGTAGCTCTTCAAGGAGAGCAAGAAATACGGCCTTGCGTACGCCAAGTTCGCAGCGGATGCGATTTGGATGGCCAGCGATGAGCTCTTTGACCCACTGGTGCCCGGTTAGAATCGACGTATGGTATGGAATGCGAGGTTTAGGTGTAAATTCAAAAGTAGCTTCAATCAAAGAAAGAAGCAGAATACGGATAAGCTCGATGATGTTTTCTATAACCGCCCTGCGAACTTCATCCGCTTGGTCGGACGCAGGCATGCTACGATGGTAGGGATGAAGGGTTCATTCAGCCTCCGACTTCTCGGCCAGCTACGAAGCCGAGCAGGCCCGAGCAGGACAAACATGGGCGCTCTCAGCTACTCCTCAAGCAGCGGCTCCTGCCCTGGCTCTTATAGGCGGCGAGGCTAAATGGCTTGGGGCGGGAGCCAGACTTGGAGGCATTCTGTAAGCCCCCACTGGCATGCAGTCGCGCGTACGGCGGTCGTATACCTTCGCCGCACGCCATAGATGGAGTAGCCGCACCTTGTCCCCGTACGTCATAGTCCCCATATAGAATGCGGTCCCGTTCTTTTGTGCCCGCCGTCCCCAGCGTTTCTGCCGCTGGCCACTGTCGGTTTCCGCGTTCCTCGCGGCGGAGGTGGAGGTACCCTGATTTGCTTCCTCGCACCGCCAGCGTGCTGCAGTCTCAGGGTAATTCCATAGTGCGGAGTACTTTGCACATGAAGTATTGAAGCTTTCTGAGCTGCTGATCAAGTAGTCATGTCACGTTGTCGAGATAACGGAGCGAGTCGTCGATACGAAGCCGCAATTTGGCAAGGGAGTGCCGCTGAGCCAGCCTAAATAGGAGTACCCGCGCGGCATCATCTTGCTGAAGCGGGAGCGGCGACTCAAACGTGGGCATAGCGCAATACATGGTCATCCAGGTTGGTCGGCGTGCAAGCGAATCAACAAAAACCCGCACCTGGAGGGCATCCTCATAGCGTCGGGCGGCACGCTGTCGGACTTCTGAGACGTTTGGAGGGAGCTTGCAAGTCGCGCTCTTTCCAAACGGCGGCGTTTGGCGAAACCTATGCGAAAAGTGTTCTCAGAAGGCTGAGAAGGGGCGGAAAATGAAATTACCGACGATTGGCAGTCGAAAGCGTGCTAGGGTTAGTGGCACGCAGCAACCTTAATAGGCGCTTAAGAGCTGGCTTGAAGACTTCGGGTTCGAATTCGTGTAGTAAGTCGGCAGTGAGCAGGCGGTAGATGTTGAAGCCAAAGCTGCCAAGGGCATCAGCAATTTTGCTCTGCGTAGACACCGCGGCATTAAGAATGGCTTCATAGTGCAGAAACTGGGTGGCCCCTACGAATGTGGGTGCTAAGGACGCGAGTTTGAGCTGTGTCTCCGGGACTTTGCCCTTAATTGGCGAGCCAGACCTGTAGAAGGCAACGAGCGCTGCTGGGATTTTGTCCCACATATGCGTACATATCTAGTACTTCCTGCGTGATGCACCGGGCGCCAACGCAAGGTGGCGGAAATCAGCTTTGGAGACAAGACGCCGTGGGCAAGGGCAGATGCCCCTATCCCGAATTGTAGAAACCGGCGCCTTATGGCGCTAGTTCAACCCAACGCGAAGACCAGTGCAAAACCGAGCTCACACTTCTCGGGGTAATCTGCAGAGTAGGTGAAGACGCGAGGAAACGCGCGTCGGTATTTACCGCCGCAGCATTTAATGGCGATCCCATTTTGATACGCGCCGGTGAATTCATCGTCCGTGGGGGTTTTCCAGGTTTCGCGGAAAAGCTCTCGTTTGCAATGAGCCAAGGCGCCGTTGACGTTCCTCCTGCTCACTGCCTTGGGAACGAGCTGAGCTATGTCTCCTGGAAGCTGACCGCGCGGTGGGCGCCAGAATAAGCTGGGGGCCTACAGCCGGAATAAATGCGAGGACGTGATTTGGCCCTGAATTGGGAGATGCCCGCGCATGCTTCGACTGATTCCCGAAGAGAAAATAGACAGCCCAAGCAGACGCATTGCCAAACTGCGCCGGCTGCGCTGTATCTGATGAAAACGTGAGCCCAGCAATTACACGTTCCAACTTGCATCCGTTTGAGTCGCGCCGTCCGTATTTCACCCCATGCATCAGGCTCTTGCCAACCCGGCGAGAGCGGCCAGTCCTATGTGTCGGAATAGGCAAGCGTGCGCGCCGCCCCACCTCGCCGCCATCCCCATCGTTTCGCGGATCTACGTAGCCGTCCCTCTGCATTTACTTACGATGCGGTACGCGCTGCGAAAGGGCCGTCGCAGTCCGCGACGGCACCTACTCTATGGCTTTCCCCTTGTTCTTTGTCTCGACCCCCCGTTCCCCTTTGCATACGAGTACATATGCCTCTGGGTATTTAGCGGCTCGCCCGCCAAGCGCCTAACCTCAGTCCGTTGCCCCGCATTTTATTCCCCTAACCACACCAGCATTCATACGTAGCGATGCCATCTAGGTGAATGCAAAGCTAGTCCGCTGCCTCGCACGCGACTGGGTAAGATTATCTAGCCGCGCACACTCGTCCCGGTTCGCCTTGATCTTCCACACTATGTGCCAGCGATTGGACGGCACCCAAGCTTCAAAGCGACCGCGGCCGAGTCGTACGAGGGGCTTGCACGTAAGAAGCAACGCCTGTAGCCGTATGTTCCTAAGACCTATTCCTTTGGTGTGATTCTTTGGACGCACCCCTGTATGAGTAGAGGGCCCCCTTGGGTTGCGTCTACGTCTCTTACATAAGCTCGAGTTTGGAATCAGTATACGCTGTGCGAGAGGGTCGCCTTGGTCTCCCATCAAACCCCAGGCAGCGTGAAATTACCACCGCCTCCGGTCCGAACCCGCGCCACGTTCGACGGGGCCGAGCTGTCTGGCACAAACGACCGGTGTGTCAGGTAGGCGGACAGATCCGCGGCCATGCTTGTCGTTCAGGGGAAATGGCTCATCCGCTACAAACGGCGCGACCGCGAGTGCTCGACAAAGCTACCCAGCCACCGCTTACAAAGCTATCTAGTCACCGCTAGCAACCCGATCTGACGTGGGCAAATCAAGAGAGCCGCCTGTGGCGAGAGAGACGCCCTTCGTGCCTACCGCTCCTTGATAAAGCATTACGTCGATCGCATGCTGCCCACTTAGCTCCCAAAGTCCCTGCGATCGTAAACCCCGGTTGCCTAAATCCTTGATAGAGATATGGAGGGGCGTATGCTTCCATCCTGAACTCCTCTAGGTGTTTAGGCGTTCCATCTGGGTTTTTCGCCTGTGGGTCCGAGCCTGACGCCAGGACGCGGGGGCAAATACTCAACTGGTTTCTACGCCCGCATGGTCGAAAACGTGAGGGCATATCACTGTACTTTATTCCTTCTGGGGATGTTTTCGGAGCCTCACCGGCTCGTATGGCCAAATTTAGGGCTGATGGCGGTGTGCTGCTGACGTAAATTGATGCACTGATCGCAGCGGCCCGGCGGCCCAAGTGAGTGCGGTTGCCTGGCTTTCGGTACTATATGGGATTACCCCTTTGGGAAAGGGTTGGTTTTGCCTTTGTACATGGCACCCGCTCTCAGAAAAAGTCCACAGGGAAGGGCGGGCTTCAACCATGGCTATTCCAGGGCGGTTCCTTCGCACAGAATTCGTGACCCGGCTCTGGATCTCCCAGCGCCCGTTGGGCCAGTGGGGTTAACTTCAGCTGCGCCCCCTTGGCCAACCGCAGTATTTGATCTCATCGCCCGTCAACCAGCCCCACAGGCCCCATCTGCCCCGCTGACCGACTTTTGCGGCATTTGTTCCCACCGTAGCCCGCTATTTTCCCCCTGCGCCTCCTGTTCGCTCAAGATATGCACGTCACTAGTGCCGGACAGCGGCACCTGCCTGGTCTCCGGGCGTAACTCTCCGCTTCTCTGCCCTGGCTGCGCTCGGTCTAGAAAGGAGAGGCTCCCCTCCCCTCAGGTTTACGAAGTGAGCGTTCCTTGTTTTGCGCGAGCCCAGGCCTAATGCCTGCCAGGACGGAGTACTCCGCTTCGCAGCTACCAAGCACGCCAAGGCGACCTGGCCCTTGGTGTTAATCAACATGAAATCGGCTGCTGGTCGGAATGAGGCCCTCCATTCCGTACTCCGGGAAAATGCAGTGCAAGAGTTTCGTGACCAGCCAGAAAATGTCGGAAAATTCGCCGTATATCCCCCCGCTACGCTGACCACTCCGTAGCTCTGTGCCCGCGACGTCATTCTTTCCGTCGGCGGCTCCCTCCAAGCAAGGTCTTTGCTGGAACCAGCTCAAGACTTTTTCGACTGTGCGAGTAAGTTGGGCTACCCCGCGAATGTCCTTGCCGTTTTACAGGCCCCCTATGACGCTACAAGTCGCTGCTGGGCATATGGCTCCGACGCGGCTGGATCCGCACATAGCACTCTTTCAGATCTTGTCGCCGCATTTATGCCCCCCTCACTCCTATGCCAGCCAAGCTCCCCCGCCCCCCCCCGCGGCGGCTGGCGAGGCTTGTTCCTTGCTAGCACCAGCTCATTCTTCACCGCGGGCCTCCCCGAGTTCGACGCCGCCCGCCTCGTCGAGAGGCAAGTTACGGCCCCCTTTTCTTTACGCGCTACTCACCCCCCATTAGTCGCTTTGATTTCGTGCTCTGCCTTTCTACGCGACAAGCGGTTCCGCACTTGGCGCCTGCTTTCTTCAGCAGTGTCATGCGCAGCACTGCCGTGGACCCCCCCGGCCTTGTGCCCAGCAGCCCTGGTTTGGTTTCAATCTGGGATGCCGTCGCTCAGGCCGCCCTCTCCCTCCCCTCCTTGTTCGACCACACTCCTGCCGTAGTCG